>CM060952.1:210716711-210804211 GCA_030765055.1 Mantis religiosa
ATGGTAAGGGTACAAAGGCTTCTGCAGTGTCTTCATTCTCAATTTCGTTGTTACAAGTGATCAAGTACGAGTGAAAGAA
Source organism: Mantis religiosa (assembly GCA_030765055.1). Lineage (NCBI taxonomy): Eukaryota > Metazoa > Arthropoda > Insecta > Mantodea > Mantidae > Mantis > Mantis religiosa. The sequence goes on from CM060952.1 coordinate 210,716,791, forward strand.
AACTGTAAACGCATCAACTTTTCATAGTTTAAGCCATCAAGGCTCGTTCCTGTCTCATAAATGTTAAATTAACCTGTAACCGGTATGGTGGGGTCAGGAGGACACCAGTTAAAACTCTTTATCATCTTAAACCTATTTTCTCCGCCGTGTGGCGCTGCCTTTCAGGTAGTAATATTTATTTTATTTTATTTATTTATTTGTGTACTAAGCTATTACTATTGTTGAGCTGATCACCAGTATTTGGCCCAGGCCATTAATTGGTGGGCAGCTCGTTGAATTACAAAATGTGTAGTACACTACTTACATTTCTATTACTACTACCATTACTACTATTGCTTACACACTATTGTTCATTTCCTTTTTTCACAGTCCACTTCCATTTATTTTTCACTTTATCTAAGAACTGTCCTACATTCTTGAGATTTTTATCTATAAATTTACATATATCAGGACTTCGCTTAATTTTTCTACAGATGTATTCTTTTCGCCAAATATCTGTTACCCTGCATTCAAAAAGGATATGTTCCACATCTTCCTTACCCCCAAACAATGGGCACTTGTCTTGCACAAACCCATTCCGCTGCCCTTTTAGCCTCCACACTCCTGCTCTCAGCCATGCTATCCCCTTCCTTTCTTCATTAATGGTTTTATCTATATACTGCTCCCTTCCCCAGCCACTTTTTAACTCAACATAATATACCAATGACCTCTTTTCACCTAACTGGCTGAACAGTTTTTGAATCTCTATATCTTCAAATCTTTTTCTAACACCCTTCCAGAAACCTTTATAATTTCTCTCTCTTTTTCTCCAAATATCCCCATAGCCATTATTTTCTAAATTGTTTCGTAGAGTGCTTGCCCAGCCCGAGCTTTGCAGACTTGCTTCTTTATATTTTAAACATTGTTGCAATAAGCTGCCTTCATCTAAATTCAAGATCCTATGCCAGTATTTCAAGGCTCTTTCCATTATTAACCCTTTCCTTGTTACTCTCCCCATTTCAATTTGAGCAACTTCGTTTGCTGTTGCCATTGGCAGCCCCAAAACTTCCTTACAGAACATCCTGTGTATCTGATCCACAACTTCCCACCCATTCTCAAGCCCCCATATTTCAATGCCATATAGCATCTCAGGCAGTATGGTTTGAGCTGTTGAGCGTTGTGAAAAGAGTGCGTACACATCATTAGCAGTTGTTCCTCTCCTACTGATAACGTAAGTACATCATATCGTATTGAGGTATGTTTCACGAGAAAATGTCAACGCAAACAAAATACATTATATTGAATGGTACGTTATTACAGAGAGATGACGTCTACTTCACAGAAGCAAATGAAAGCTGATGACCCACATTTTGAGGAATGGATGTTATCCATTGTAAATGAGTTAGAGAGTGCCTTTAGTGATTTTGATGATTCACAACATGACCCAGGCTACGAAAGTGTTCATGACAGTGATTCAGAGCTAGAAAATGTGTAGTGTTTAACGCCCGCTTTTACTACATACGGCACCGCAGGCGGTGACACTGATGATACATGAGATGAAGATGGAGCACCGGTGGAATGAGATGGCGGGGGAAACCGGAGGTCCCGGATAAAACCCACCCCCGCCGTGTTGTCCACCACAAATCTCACTTTGCGGTCGCCTGGGATCCAAGAGAACCTGAGAACCAAGCAGTCTAACCACTGAGCCACGGCGTGGCCTATTCAGAGCTAGAAGAGGAATTAAAAATGGGGATGAAGAAGAAGTGGTAATTGAGTACTTAGTTTTTTTTTGTTCCATTTATACCCCGCCCTTAACTACAATGGTCATATCGGCGGCTGTTTGGAACACGTTGAAGGTGTTGACTCGTAAACGTTAGGTTTTAATCATTAGATCACGCACACATTCACACTCTCATTCATACTTCCAGACTCTGGGGAAGATGAGGAATTATCTTAGTCGGAGAAAAATCCCCACCCCACCGCCAGGAATCGAACCCGGGACCCCTAGCACGGCAGGTAGGTGCTCTACCGACTGAGCTACGGGGCCAGCCGAGTACTGAGTTATTTGAGTACTACAATGCCACAAAAGGAGGAATAGATGCACTTGATGAAAAAATGCAGTGTTTATATGACCAATAGACGCTGTAAAAGTAGCCTCTTGGTATTTTCTACACAATGCTGAACATTTCATGATGAATGCATTTGTATTATATTTATCATTAATGAAAGAGTAACTAAAACCCTTCCTTCAAATTTTATATTCATTGTATTCTGTTTAAGCTCCCAAAACTTTTAACATTCGACCTCGTCAGTTACAATTTTCAATTTACTAAAGTTACCTGCAACTGGACATAAATAATTCTGATATGGTTTAGCACAAACGAGTTAATGAAGAGAGATAACGTGAACTTGATTTATGGTAAAGGACAATGACATTAATTTTCTAGAAAGACAATCTATCACTATTTGTTTTTTTACGTACTTGTCTGGCTAAAGTGCGTTGAGTATGCTTCCACGGTTAATAGATCAGCAAATGGAATTCTAATCCTTGTTTCACATAAGCTTGCCCCGTATCTCTTAACGATCACGTGACCTTATCACCTCTCATTTGCTGCTGTTGTGGTACAGACTGTTGTGCAGTAAAAATTAGTTCATTATTTAACATGGTGATATATATTTATATGTTGGAAGATAATTGTCAAATTTATATTTTCGTAACTGTTTGAATTAAATATATTACACAACAGAGTTGATTTATCTGAAATCCATGTTAATTCTTAAGCGAAGTAAAGAGGAGGTTCCTTTGCTCTCAGGCACATGACACGATAGCACGTGATTTAGCGGTAGTGATGACATATTTGTTTATATGAATTTTATCACTGACTTTGTTTTGAACTGGATTAGTCATATATCGCCATTCGAAGGTGTGTTGTGCCGAGTGCGAGAGCTAAATTATTTTATTGATCGTTTATTGCGTGTGTACTTATTATATGTATAATGGCAGAGTATACCGCCAGCTTTTCGCTGAATCATCACAAGGGAAAAGCTTTACAAAGCGGAGGAAACAGAATTCTGGTGCATGTGTTTAATGCACTCAGAGAAGAATCCGTCTTTGTCAGTGAGAGAAGTCGAACAGCTGTGCTCTGAACTTACAGGTGTGAGTGTTAGATGCGTAGGAACATCGCGACATTAAATTGAGACAGCAGGAAAACTTACCGCTCCAGGGGCGATATTGCTGTGTGGCGAAGACGTTATTTAAGGACAATCAAATTGTACCGGGATACAAGTCGCAAAAAATACTACGTTGACGAGACTTGGGTGCATGAACGACACACGGCGAGTATGGCGTGACATGACTTTAAATACTGAAAGACAAGCATTTTCGCAAGGTATGTGTGCTGGTTTAAAATATCCCAGTGGAAAAGGCCGAAGGCCTTTCATTATAAACTTGTTTCAGTTTCATTGCTCATTCATTCAGTTTCACCTTGCTCAGTTTCATTATAAATTGTATTTTTGCATGTCTTCATATTCTTATTTGTATGATTTTATCTATCTTGCCGGCAATTGTTATGACGTTTACTGCAGTTTTAAATGTAACGGGAAGGCACCGCCTATGGCCTATGGTGCGAAAGCAATAGACAATTAGGGTGAGGGGGAAGGTAGTTGTACGCGGAGTGATACATGTAAGCGGGGTAAAGTTATATGAAACAGAGATTAGAACGTATTGTTTGCCATTTGAATATTTGTTGAGACTGTTGAACGCGTATCTTTTCAATATCTTTTCCGGATTGTTTTTTTTTTTTTAATTCAATGCCGAAGGTAATAGATTGAAGCATCTAATGGAATAAGTATAATTCGAAGTCATATGAGAATGTTACCCTACACCTCTGTAGTGGTATGTGTTTATGGCATTGTAAGGCATGAGAATTTTGCTGAAATATTAATTTTTATAATAGATGTAAAAATATAGTCGTGTATAATTGGATGCCCTTCTGTATTTTCTTAATATTTTGAGTCCTATGAGGAGGTATCACATCAATTTTCAGAGGTAACAAAATAAGTAGCTTGATTTACTATGCCTATATCCTGCAATACATATAATATTAAAATACAAGGGGCCTCCAGAAAATAAGCTCTGTTTCACTTCATCTCCGCTACAGCGCTGCGATCGCAGTCCCGTACATGCACGGTAGACACTCTGTATCAAGCAGAAGAAACGTGCGCCATTGTGTGACCGCTGTCAGCCACGTACGCATTGTTGTGCTTGTTTACAATGATGGGGTTGATTGAAAACCCCTCCGTTCGTGAAATCAGATCTGTGATTCGTTTTCTGAATGCTAGGATTGCGCCGCGCAATACAGAATAAGCGCCGGGTAATTCTGCCAAAAGTTGTTGTGTTTCTTCACGACAACGCATGACCACACACTGAAAAATGCGACGAAAATCATCCTACAGGGATTTGACTGGGTCGTATTTGACCACTCCCAGTACAGCCCTAACCTCAGTCCTAGCGACTTTCATCTGTTTTTGCATCTCAAATCTTTCCTTAGCGACCATCACTTCAACAATGACGAAAAGCTGAAAGAAAATGTTTCCAACTGGTTGAAGACACAGGCAGCAAACTTCTATGAAGTAGGTATACAAAAACTTGTGCCCTGCTATGACAAATGCCTGCAAAATTTCGACAGTTATGTGGAAAAGTAGTTTAAGGGTTGTAGAATTTTGTTCAATAAATAATTTTTCTGTATCTGTACACAATTTAATTTTATTACTAAACAGAACTTACTTTCTGGACGTACCTCGTAAAACAAACAATTGTTATGTACACCAGGAAAGTACCCCCTTTGCCCGTCTCCGTGGCTTAGATGGTAGCGTATCTGCATGACGTTCAAGAGGTCCCGAGTTCGAATCTCAGTCAGGGTGAGTTACCTGTATAACTGGCGAACTGTCGCGAACTGTCACACGCCGATCTTTAAACATTTCTTGCTCCACTTTTGCAACTGTTTCGGCTGAAACCGAAAGCCGACCAGAACGATGTTCGTCATGGACGTCGGTACGTCCGTCTTTGAACTCTCTGACGTACTTTTAGATGTCCATACACTGTTTCCCATAGATTTCGCATAACTGAAGATGAATTTCAGTGGGCCATCAGCCTACAGAAGAGCGCTGCCCTTCTGCTGGGGAAGGTTCTCCGCTGGTGCCCGGAAGGAGACCTGCGGTTGAGGCAGAGAAGGATACCTTGGGTCCGATCTGCGAAATACCTGGGTGTTTGACTGGACCGCGGCCTCACCTTCACCCTACATGCCCGTGAAAAAAAAAAAAAAATCCGCCTCGGCCATGCTGCACTCAGGCAGTTGTACCCCATATTCCGTTCGACCATGCCCACTCGCCTGAAACTGCGGGTGTATCGTGCGATCATCTCGCCCCTGATCCTGTATGGATGCGAGGTCTGGGTTCGGTGGCTCGTACCACCATCCGCAGACAGCAAGCCGTGCAGAACAGGGCTCTTAGGATGATCTACGATACCGAACGTATGTTTCCTTCACACATCCTACACACCCATTCTGGCATACCTTACGTTGAAGGCGTTGTGCGTGAACGCTCACATTGTATGCCAGGATTACATCCCATCCTAACCACCTAGTGAACACACTAGGGCAATATGACCACCGTGTACCCAGAAGGAGAAAGAGCTACCGCCTCCCCAAGGACGCCCTTGGGTGGTGAGACCAGCCTCTCATCCCCTCAACACTACACTGTCCCGGCCACACTAGGGCTGGATCTGGCCTGCCAGCTGACCCCCGGTAGTCAGGTCCCCCTGTGTGACCCCAATGAGAACCAGAACCTAAACGGTCCCGCTGAACAGCCGAGCCCCTCCTTCGGGAGTTGTTCGGAATGGGTTGGTCTCGAGGGGGCAGTGTGTTCCCGATACCCGTGGGAGATTGGGTACGTCTTCGGACGGGGTTGAGGGAAGACATTAAGTTTCCGGGTACTAGCCTGCTCAGCTAGTAGAAGGAGTGCTAGATCACCAGGCGGCTCCACCGAGGTCATATCGGTAGTCATCACCTTGAGTGTTGACGCGCGTAAGTGGCGTATCCACTTCCGTCCCGTCTTGTGTCCCTAGGACCAGATGGGGGGGGGCTTGTTAGGAAATTAGGTCTTGCCCTAATGGAAAGCCCCACGGAGGATGCCGAGCGCCCTTTGGGACAGCTCGGATACTCCCTGGTTTTAAGAGGCCCGGGTCTTGTTCCTACGGGAGCAAGGCTAATGGGAGTAGACCCTCTGCACTCAGATGGTCCCAAACCTCCCGACCTCTCGCTTCTGGCCCACTGGACGGACTCTGCAACGCAGGCCGCCCCTAGCGTGGTGGTTTAGGGCACTGGCCTCCTACTTGGAAGCTCATCCCGCCGCCAGGAGCACTAGCAGAGGCCGAATCAGGTCCATCAGTTAACAAGGACATCCAAGCTTTGAAGAAAAGATCAATTCTATAAGACCGCACGGGTAAATCCGCACAGCGGATAGGAACCGTGGCGCTCTACCCACCGTCCGGGAGCACCCGGACGACTTGTTCTCGCTCTTGGCTCTTGGGGGTAATGCCCTTGGCACTGGATCAGATCATTGGATGCAACTCGCACTTGGCGGCGGAAGTGATAGGAAGCTCCATCGCAAATGGCTGCCCAGCCAAGACTAATGGTTGCAACGGGTTCTTTGGGGTAGAGGTTTGAAGGGGTGAAACCAAGCTACACGCCAGTTTTGCCTGATCTGACGTAATAGCGTTCCTCACGCCTCCAGCGTCTTGGAGAACTTATTTTACGGACACGCTAGTATATATATAGAATTATACTAATTGAACTATTTAGCTTCCCATTCGGGTGTTTGTTAAGCAGAGAAGTAAGTTGGAAAGGAGGCTATTTTATTATTACTGACTGATAACATCAAAGTAACACATGCGTTCACTTAATGTTTGATTACTTACTCCTATGTACTCGTACACCACAAATAACACAGATATAGGTTCTCCCTCTGCTGCAGCGTGTGTTTGAAAATTAGTTTGCATAGCTCCAGTTCATATATTTTACATCCATCACGTTTGCCTTGAGCTATTTGTACCTGTTCACCCGTAAATAGAATAGCTTGTCCATTAGCTTTAGCACCATCATATTAATCAACTAAAATAACCTGACACGTTCCAGACAGGTCAATGGATTTTTCAAATAACACGCTTGCCAATCTACACAGCACCGTGCTTCTATCTTAAAGATTCCCTTGCTGGGTTAAAAGAAAAAGAGGCAGACTAGAAACCAGGGTATTGTAGAGGAAAAGAAAGTTAGAATAGTGAAAATGTCTTTTGTTTTTGAGAATTCGTCTGTCGATTGTCTTCTATTAAATAAAAAATACTCAGTTCATATACTCTCTAATTCAACCACGCCTTAAGACAGCGTTCATTGAAGGAATGGACTAACTTATGATTACGTAGAAAATGAAGCTAGCTACAGGAGGCAATGAATATTATAGAAATATAAGAAACTGAAACAAAAACTTTACTTCAGGAAATGATGTTAATTCTTCTTTCTCATTGAAACCGATTTCACGAGCTCTTGTCCACATCATCATTAAAAGAAAACCACAGGAGAAAACAAATTCGTCCTTAAGGAAGTTACTATATTGTTATGTTTTTTTTTTTCAGTATTACCAAAATCTGAAAAGGAAACAAACTTATGCACAGAATCAACTGCTGGTTTTTCAAAATTCATTACACAATATTTAGTTTTCAGATAAATACATTTTCTCAAACCATTAAATTTATCGGGACATTTAATTGTTTTAATACGAGGATTGTTCAATAAAAAAGATCACAATTTCTTTTACAACGTACCTTTACTCATCCTCATAATTTTGATGGCCCTTCTCAAAATAGTCTCCCCTGAATGTGATACACTTGTCCCAGTGTTTCTGCCAGTCTTCAAAGACATGCTGGAAACCATTTTTTTGAGAGATCCATCAAAATCGCCTCCGCAGCCTTCACCACTGCTTCTTATGATGGATAATGTCTCCCTCAAAGGCGTTTCTTCAAGTTAGGGAATAGAAAAAGTCACATGGGGCTAAATCCAGACTATAGGGAGGGTGAGGGATGCACTTCACGTGGAAATCTGCAAGATATTCAGCAACAACATTGGCAATATGCGGCCGCGCATTATCCTGATGCAGCATCCATCCTGCTTCACGGAAATGTGGTCTTTTGCGCCTGATATGGACTGGCAATGTTTTCAGGACATCCCTGTACTATTGTCCAGTTACTGATGTGTGTGCAGGTACAACATGCTGATAAACCATTCCATGAATATCAAACAATGAGATGACAATGACCTTCCCAGCAGAAGCAACCACTTTTACTTTTTGGGGGTTGGTGATGAAGGAGATTTCCACACTGAGCTTTGCTGTTTGTTCTCAGGACCACAATGATGTACTCAAGTGTATTCAACAAATAACTCCGGATCTTCCTCTAACATCAACTTTAACTGGATGCAGACCTGCATGGGAGTGTCCTTTTCTTCGAGAATCAACAGTCTTGGAACCCATCGCGCACAAACACGTCTCATGTGTAATGTTTCTGTTACCAGCACCAAATGAAATGTTCAGTATTTCAGAAAGTGATCTTGAGGTAGTTCGTCGATCCTCTCTCACAGTGACAGCAGCAGTGTTGATGTTTTCTTCCGTAAGAGTAGTAACTGGAGGACCAGGTGCATCTTCCTTTGAAAGTGATTTTCTTCCCTGTTTAAACATTTTAAACCACCTTCGAGCTGTGCTGTAGGGAAGAACAGACTCTCCATAGGCCTCCTGTAACATTGTATAGGCCTCAACTGAAGATTTGTTGAGACGAAAGCAGAATATCAAAGCCGCACATTGTTCTTCGCATGTTACCTCCATTACAGTGGTAGGCGATACTGAACATGTCTGAACTTGCCTGGTTCTCACAGGCGGGAACCAGGATTACCAACAATGAAACTACTACGGCGTGTTTGTTTCACATTAAGCTAACAGAATATAATAAGATTGAATTTTAGTACGAAAAGTTATGGCCGTAAAAAATTATGATTATTATTTATTGAACAGCCCTCGCAATTTTACATCATGATTTATATTATGGTTAAATGACAGTAAACAATTAAAGAAAGGTTCAAAAGCTTATTAAAATGTTTGGTATAAGTTTTGTTCCTCAAAACAAATATAGTATTAAAAATTAACATTTCTCTAAAAAAGATGAAATTCCTAATAATAAAAAATCTGGTATGTATCAATTTGATTGTTTAGATTGTGATCAGGTTTATATTGGAAAGACAAAACGTAATTTAGTAATCTGAATTGTTAATCTGGAAACCACTACGAAAGAACATTTTCGTAACATTAAGTATAAACAAACTGATAAATCCTCCGTAGCTGATCATTTTTGGTCATTTTAGGAGCAAGTTGACACCATCAGCATGGGAAATAATTAAACCTCTGAACTTCTCCTTCAAAAGTATACACAGAAGGTTTGGCAAACATATGATGCATTTCTACAATTTGTACTATGACGTCCCATGGCTATTTGTCAATAACAACTGTAACTACATGAAAAATGTGACTGCTGTAAGTCCATAGCAACGGCAGCTATCAAATGTTCAAGATTTGTCACACTTGTTGAAAGACCTTTTATAACTGGAGAGCGACATTAAAACTCCGATAACAGAGCTACAAACCAGAAGTGACATGGCAGACAAATAAAGTAGTTATAAAAAAGGAGACAAAAAAGACGGTTAGAAGAATGGTGGTGACACAACCTTTAATCTATAGAAGTGAAATATGTACTTAACTACTAGCTATGAAAGCGCACCCAAGCGGCGGAAATGAGATTTCACTTCATAGTGGGAAGAGTAACTTTATTTTCAAAGGAAGGAACAGGATACACGAAATAATTTGTGAGACAAAGCTTGAGTAAAATTGCATTACAAGAAAAGGCAACAAAGCTTACATTCTCCAAGAGACAAAAGTGGAGAAAAAGCACGCATATCAGAATGTAGTGATTTACCACAAATATATCATTTAACATTTAGAAGAACGTTCAGGAATTGTGTGGTGTACCTGCTACAAAAACAAACATCTGGCAATTTATAGAGAGAAAGAGAGAGGGACTCCCATAAATAATTGGAAAAAGCAGAGTACTAAGTTTCGAAAATGAAAATCAACATTTGTTCTGCTATTTTAATAAAATTAATGATAATCGACAGTTACATGGTTCGTTCTTGTAAGAAAATAAATGTTATTTCATATGAAAACTATATAACGCATGCCTTTTTAAGAATTAAAAAGGAATATGGAATTTTTGTGCCTCAAAAGTAATCGGACTTAACTTGTGTTTGATACAAAATATGTCTTAGTGCTTTGTGACTCTGCCTCTTCATTTCACTACTTCTCACAGTTGAGTCCAGAGGGTGTACTTCCATCAGTCCTGGACCCCCCTCGTTTCCAGAAAATGCCATCGTAATAAATTTGAATAACTTTTAACAATTCTGAAATGGTATAAATGTGCAACAAATGCCTATCCAAAGTAAGGCTTTATTGCATTTAATACGTTAGTAGTCATTTGTTTTATGAGCAACGTATTAGCTGTTTCTGGCATATGTAATCCAGGTATCTTTGAATGCTATTTCCAGCAATACTTCAACACACTTTATAAAATCAACTCATAAGTATTAGCGAAATAGAGAGCCACTTGTCAGGGTTTGTATACAGTCAAATACAATAAAATAAAAAATCCCCGGCTACCTTTTCCTAGACATGGTACTGTTGAAAGGCTATTTCTGAACGGCTTTCCGAAGACAAGCCCTTACTATTTATAGCTGGTCCCAGTCTCTTAATGGTCTCGTTTATTCAAATGAAGGGCGATATTCAGTGGCTCCCCTCAGATTGACAGCCATCACAGCAACCACATGACGCTACAAGGATAGTGTATTAAAAGTCATAAAGATTCATTCACAATGGTGCATCAAATTTTATTTACACTTACATAAAATGCCATCTTTCGAGACGTTCCTCTGCCAGGGTCGTTGAACATCTCGTAAACGACTGCTAGTACCAGAGCAGTTTGCACAGTTGAGGCCAATAATAGTTCCAGTAATCGATATTTTAGCAAACGAGTGCGTTTTATGCTCCTAAACTGCAGCACGGTCTATCGCCATTCGTAGCCATTCCTTTAAGCTGGTTTTCATAATAGTGTTAATGAAGATAGTTTTGTAGTTTATGTCATAATGTGTTGTATTCATTACTTAATTAGACATTATAATGGCTGTTCAAATACTTATTAAAATCTAATCTTTTTAAGTCAGTTTTATAACCTGTAACTTAAAGTATCTCATTTACCTGTCAAGATACCTCAACCTAGGATGTCTACTGTAACGTTTCCTGGGATGACGTAAATCGTGGAAGCGTTAAATTACCAGAGGTCCATAAAGGATGGTTAAGGAAAAGACACAAAGTATTTCAAAATTAGATGCTCTTAACGACATCTTTATACTCTTAAAATTTCAAATATAACAATATACAGTTTCTCTTGTCTCCAAATATTTAACAACATGTCAATTAATTATCCTTGCCACTGGTTATATATTATTATTTCTTTAACTGAATTGAAAGTCTTTAGGGTTTCTTTTGTTGTTTAAAGTGCACTAACTCCACGAAATTTATCTTAATTGACGCAAGAAACACAAGGAAAATTTGAAATAGATTTTTAGAAGGTTTGTCCAGAACTTACACAATGAAGCGAAGCCAAACAATGTTGTCCCCAATGTTTTATTAACGAGAAAATGTGCCTTATCAAGGAAAGTTTGGGTCAAATGTTGCACTTGTAAGGGTTTGAAAGTAATGACTCGAGATGGAGAACCCGTGGTTATACTACCCGTAACTGCAGAACCAGCTAATAATTCAGCAGTAGATTCCTTAGTCGAATCTGATGGTACATTCGATAATCGAGTAGATAAGTCCGAATATTTGGAAAGAAGACCCCTTAGTGTAGATAAATGTGGGGAAGCAAATTTTGATTGCATAATCCAATTTAATTTATCGATCTGAAATGTTAAACGAGCGGGCAGACGCCGTAATATAACAGGAGAAGGATTTGGTAAATTCTGTTCTAAAGTACTCTGAAATTCAGAGTACTGAAAATCTAAATTTTCCATGAAACCATCAGTGACTTGTGAAAAGGCGGTGACATCAGGGTGGCTAGTCGACGCTCCGCATAACAACTGGATCAAGGTCGCGCACGGCTGTGAGCTATCAGTAGGCCAGGTATGTAATTGGCACAGAAAAAGCAGTTCATCTTTCCGTAAAAGTTCTAAATTTGGAATCGCCATAAGAAGGCAAGATAACACAGAATGAGAAAAAAGGTGTAACCGGAAAGATCACTTTTAAATTTTGCTTACGAATTTTGCTTACAAATGAAAATACGTAAAAAGACATTAATATTGCTCTGCTACGAATTTGTCCCGGAGCCTCCCAGACGAAAAGACCAGGCCAATCCCCCCGGTGCAGCGTCAAGCAATTATCCAAACTTTTGGCTCCATCTACAGGCGAAAGTAGCGCTTCCTAGCGCTCAGCAACGGAACTCATAAGAGACTAGATGTAACAAGGCAGCATGGCTGGTAGTCTAACGAGCTGGAGATCACCAATATAGCTCAGGAGCTGGGGGGAGTAGTAGTTAGCACGTAGTAGATGACTCTTTAGAAGTGATCAGGTGCACTACTACCAGAAAAATAAATGATTATCTGACAATAATAGGCCGCGCCGTGGATAAGCCATTAGACCGCTTCACTCGCACCAGGTTCAATCCCAGGCAACCGCATGTGAGATTTATGGTGGACATCATGATATTGCGGTGGATTTTCTCCAGGATCTCCGTGTTCTCCCTGCCATTATTCCACAAAATATTCAATTATAGTCTTTCCTATCATTCATTTCGGCCTTACTCTGTCATCTACTTCACTCACACTCATACCAGGCATTTGGCTCATCTCCCAACCAAAGTTTCTGTTCCTCAACGCGACGTCTGAAGACATATTGGGTTGAGGAACAAAAATCTCCTAACAACACGATAGTGGTAAAACTAGGGAAGTTGAAGAAGAAGATTATCTGATACAAATGAACTGGTAGATATCCAAGTAGTGAGTGATTTCGATCTATAACCATGGTCTAATTATTCATAATGTGACTTTGTGGGTTTGCAGAATAAAAATTCTGGTTTGCAGAGCTTTAAAACACTGTTTATTGCAGTAAACAGTAACTTTGTACAACCCTTGCAAGAACAAAATGATGTGACATTGACAAAAAAGGTGTCTTCAAGTTCGCCTCGTTGCTTCACAACACATAAAGAAAAGAATTCACTGAGGTACAGTTCAGACGTACAATTACAACACAGCTGCAAAAATTGCATAATTAATACTGCCTCTAAACCTTTGCCGCTATATTTACCTCCCAGTCATTGTTGTAGAATTAATTATCCTGAGTAATCTGGAACTGAAAATATGCATTCACCTTCAGAAAATGTATTCCTTCCTATGGGGCAGAAACCCTGATGTACAAATACAGAGCATTCTCATTCACTTGTTTCCATTAATAATTTTGTATGTCGGTAAGTTTACAAACAGCTGCAGCGCGTGGTACGGTGTGTCATACACCTGCGAACGTCGATAGCGTGAGGCACTCAACGTTGTTTCTGTAACTGCCAAATCCACACTCATTCTGTGAGAGTTTTATATGTGACTATTGGCGGTAGAAACCATCTATGTTTGTCTCATAGAAGCGGAGTAACTACCTCTGTATTGGTTCAGCGTCATTTGAAAGTTTGTATCTATGTATACATATGGGAGTTGTTTCAACGGGGACCATTTCAGGTCCATGGTGGGTAGGATGCAGGTTGTACTGGCGTACCGGGTAGTTTCTAACGGGTAAAGTGTAGGGACCCTGCCCTCTGCACTGTCGTGACTCCTTGGATCATCACCCCCTGTTTCTTCTCGCCTCATTCTTCCTCACGGGGGCATCCTCTGTTTCTTCTCGCCTCATCCTTCCTCACGGGAATGCCCTACTTGAGAGTATCGGTACCGCTCGCAGGACGATTCTATCCTATATGTCATCTGCATTTAACTTGTTTATATGTTGTATTAATAATTTTAAGATTCTTTCTATGTATTGCCCTGATATGATAGCTGTCAGTAGTTCTTTCTGGTTATATTTGCATGTCAAACACTTATAGAAATAGCAGTGTTGTAAAGGACAAAATGCTAGCTTGGAAATTTTGACAGCTTTACTAGGAAATATCTACTGATACAATCTAACCGTATCGACACTATCACTGTAGATCAATAAACGGATATAATTTTAAACATCAATATCACATTCGCAAGCAAGAAGAAATAATCAAACGTTAGTATTTTTCTCTCTTGAAGGTGTTTTATTTTACTCTTTTATATTTGTTAATATATTTATAAGAATTTAATTTATTCAGGTGGTACATATTTAAGTTGAACATTCATAAATTTACGACTGTTATGTTACAATATACCTTTAAGGACCCTTTGGTTTACTTTTAAGTCTCTCACATTTACTTCTAATATTTACTGTAGTTTCTCTATGGTGGTATCGTCGATATATCGATGCGCGAGTCCGCTGTTAGTGAACTTCTTGCCTGACACTGAAATCGACAGTTGAGAATCGACTGCTGCCTGTCAAAAGACTGACGTAGGGCGTTTTGCTGGCGAAACAGTCCCATTGAAAGAAGCCGATCAGCTGTGGGACATTTAAATCCGATGTACTCTTGAAAATAACATCTCGGTATGTCCACACGACAGTTAGCGATTTTATTTTAAAAGCGAAAAGGAAGAAGAGACATAGAGATTTTATTTTTGGAATGCAATTGCCTTTAAATGTGTATATTTGTTGGCGCTTGGTCATAGAATTTGTAAATGCCAAAGTAGCTGTACCTTCCTGTTCCCCCAAATGACCTCGTTGTCGACGGGCCCTAAAACCCACATTCCTGTTCCCCCTTAGGGTCCTATGTACCCTAGAACAAAAGCGAAATCAGCATGATGTCAAAACTGAACTGTTACTCCATGATCAGAACGAAATTCTGGATGGCCCGCCTCGGTAGCGTGGTAGTAGAATGTCTGCCTCACGTTCAAGAGGTCCCGAGTTCGAATGTCGGTGAGGGTAAGTTACCTGGATAAGGTCTTTTCCAGGGTTTTTCCTTATCCTGAAAGACAAATGAGGGTAAATCTAAGCTCTATGGACCCTGGGCTCATTTGAGCATCATTTCACCCATTCCATTCATCGTCCGATATGACTAAACGTTGGAGGACGTAAATTAAAAAAAAATCTGGATTTTAGAGGGAGTACTTAGAATTTCCTTTTCCATTTGATGTTTCAGAGCTTTACAATAAAACATCTGTTCACACAGGTTCAATAACTTAAACATTTGGTATACAATGCAATAGGTTTCGTCAGCTGGTCATTAAAACATGGCCGCGCCGTGGCTCAGTGGTTAGACCGCTTGGCTCTGACCAAGGCGGCCCGGGTTCGATCCCAGGCGACTGCAAAGTGAGATTTGTGGTGGACAACACGTTGCTAGGGCGGGTTTTCTCCGGGACCTCCTGTTTTCCCCGCCATCTCATTCCAACTTGCCCCATCTTTATCTCATGTATCATCAGTGTCACCGCCTGTGGTGCCGTATGTAGTAAAAGCGGGCATTAAACACTACACATTTCACATTTCATTTGTCATTAAAATGAATTTACATTTAATTACTCTTGTAGTGTATAAAAATTAAGCAACTTAATGCTACTTTTAACTCTAGTTTTAAAAGAATTTGCATTTACAATTTGTCTTAGATTTAAAGGTAATTTATTGTTAAGGTACAGATGAGAATGCAAAGATTTCTGTAAGCGAAATTTAGGAGGTACCATGTTATTTCTACCCCTAGTATCATGAGCATGTATATCGTGCCTCATCTGTCTTTTGAAAATAAATGAAGTTCAAACATGCAATTGCATACAGAGATGCTACAGTTAAAATACAAAGTTATTTATAAAGATAGGTCCACAGTGTTGGCGAGAATCACAATTTTTTATTATTCTAAGAGCCTTCTTCTGGAGCAAAAATACCTGGTTGGCTTCTCCACTGCTACCCCATAGCAAAATGCCATAATTCAAGTGGCAGTAAATAAACTATAATAAACACTTAATAAAATATTAGTGGAAACACACATTTTAAATCTTCTTAAGAGAAATAAAACATTTGACAACTACTTGCATACAGCTCTGATAGCTGTAACTGCTGAAAGTATGTTTGGATAACATCGATTACGTCAATCCGTATATTCATTTCATCAAAACAGCATAGAATGAAGGGAAAATTCTTTCTAATTAACCAGCCAAGAAAGAGCTAGCAGAACTGTGTTCCTCGGGCACATTAATGGGAACAAATAATGTAATTCACAGAATAAGCACTAGACAAAAGTATAATATCCATTATCCCAGTTCTAAACTTTCTTGCTTCCAGAAAGGTGTTCATTATGAAACTATAAAAATATTTGGCGCACTTCCTAATGTTCTTAAATAAAAAATTGATAATTTCGGTGCTTTTAAAAATGCTGTTAGAGAGTACCTTTGCTCAAAATCTTTTTATTCTGTACAAGTTTATCTGAATGACAAATTATCCTGATAATGCTTCTGTGGCTCTATAAGTAGTATCTAACTGTTCCAATCACAAATCATTACTAATAAATATTTGATGCATGTTGAAAGTTTATGTTTAGTGTGTATGTATTTAAGAAATAACAAGAATGGTATCCATTGCAAAAAGGTTGAGATGTACTGGCATAAGACAAGTGAAAGCTGATTTAAAAAGTGTTTGATTTTGTATCATATATAATTATCCCTGCTTTGTTTTCCATATTGTTGTTCATATTGCCTGTACACTATAATATGTGTCTTATGTTAACTTTTGTACATATATATGTTATTAAACTTTATACCTCTGGACATGTTCAATGTTCACAGCCTTTTCTGGCTACAAGTGAACCTACTGATAGCAAATCAATCTAATCTAATCTAATCTTCATGCAGTTGTCCATCATTGGCGCCGAGATACCCCAAAGAATGGTTTGCTACACAAATACGGAAGCTGTCAGAATGATGGAACACGTGCATAGACATTGGAGGAGAATACCTATAACGTTAACGTAAAACAGGTTGTAGTGTCAATTATTTTTACCTCTGGATTATACACTTCTTTTTGAGGAGTCTATTATCATCGATAAGATAAAGGCTTATGCAAAATTTTAAGATAGATAAAACTACAGCAAAAAGGGGGGAGATAATACCGGCCTACTTATGCAGAAACCTGTTACAGATATTATAATATAGTCATTACAACTTACAACCAATCACTGTTCATTATTGTCACGTTCATGGAAATGAATGGTATGACTATGGAGCTTAGCTTATAGGATTAGTGAGGCAAGGGGGTAGTTTCATTGAATGCCAATTTACCATGTGTTTGTTTCATATTAAGCTAACACAATATTGTCGCCAGGTCATTGTTCATTGTTGGCAGCGCGGGTAACAAGAGATGGCAGTGCAGTGTGGAGACAACAGCTTGCCGAAATGGTGGGCGGGAGCAGACGGATTTCGCAAGAGTTCGCCTTTGTTATAGCCGGTCTCGATTGTTTGAGAAATTTCTGGAATGTTAGAAAAGCTATAAAAAGGCAGCCTGCCTGCAAAAGAGAGTCAGAGTCGGAAATTGAACGCGTGCGGGTAGGCGGCTGTGTTTGTTGAGCTTGTATGTTGTATTGTGTATGTGTACGAAGCGTATTTCTACGGAAATAAAGTAAAATTTTTTGTGTTTGTAACTTGGACTTTTGATTTCACGAAGCCACAAAGTCACAATATAATAAGATTGAATTTTAGCGCGAAAAGTTATGACCGATATATATTATGATCATTCTTTATTGAACAACCCTCGTATAAATCTTTACAAAGTATGTGTTCACGTAATTAGTTTGGGTTACATAAACCCCATACACTACTATTACTACATTACAGTTTAAATTTGGTACGATAAAATGACAAAACTGCAGCTGACGTAGACTGCTTACTTAATCTTGAGGTATAGCATGCAGCGATGAAAATTAACTCTGATACAAAACACTTGAGGACTGCCTTCCTGTATAACATTAACGGTACATGAATATTTATACGAATTTTCCATCTACATAGTTACAAACTTTTGCTCCGTGAGGCTTTACCTGTGTTCGAAGCAGGTAGGCTGAGCGAGCCTCTAGGGTTACAATTTTAAAAGGCTCTTTTACTTTCTCCTGTTTCATTATTTAAATAAGATATCCAGATATAATCGAAATACTAGTGCAGAACTTTACTTTTAGGCCACGATGTTCTGTAACACTAATTTCCAGCGTTGTGAATGTAATTTCAAAGATTCAGACTTGCTATTGCTCCATTTATAAAATGTCTTAATTTAAGGAGTTATGCACCAATTGCACTGGCAATTATTTTGAGTGTAATTTGTGTGCAAACTCTTTAAGGTTTGTAGGTGGACGTTATCTTCGAAGGGAGAAAGTTATATTATTATGTAATATAATAATGAAATTGGGGTTATGATTACAAAATTAGAACAAACATACACGAAGCTAGGTGAACCGAAGTTCTACAATCGAACAGTGCTCATCCGATGACACGCAACAGCGGGATTTGAAGAAAGCCCGTAACGCCTCGACATAAAAATGAGTGAGCATAACCACCGTAAATGTACCACACTAAAATGGTTGGTGTAAAGCGGCATTTTGGATACCCAGTGAAAGACTGTGCTTCTGTGTTACACGTGTATAAACTTTGAAAATTTTAGTTCAAATTACCAGTTCTATGATATGCACAAACAAAAGTTGCATTTGTGGAATATATTTATAAAATATAAGAATGCAGCTTTTGAACTGCTGGATATTTACCGCTCATTCACTAGCCATTATGTAGAAATGTGACGAATTCCCAGCCTTCAAAATTGAAGTTTCTGTTACCACACAGGAAATTACTGCTGTTCTGAGTGTATATATACAAGGGGCGTCCAGAAAGTAGGCTCTGTTTCAATTTATCTCCGCTGCAGCGCTGCGATCGCAGCTCCTCACATGCGCGGTAGACGCTCTGTATCAAGGAGCAGAAACGTGCGCCATTGTGAGATCGCTGTCAGCCACGTATGCTTTGTTGTGCTTGTTTACAGTGTCGGTGTTGATTGATTGATCATTTGTGACATTCTTTAATTTGGATTGACCTCATTTTATATGAACTTATTGCACATAATGCTGCTTTAGAATCAGAAAGTATGACAGCATTTTTGAATTTATCTATTCTGTATAGAAGGTGTTGGAGTGAAATATGAATAGTCGTTACTTCTGCATCAAAGTTTGTTGTGTGGTATCCTGCTGGTTGATAGAATGAGAACAGTTTCACTTAAATCCTGCTCCTGAGTTGTTGTCCAAGTTAGATACATCTGTGTAGATATGTAACCATTCTTCAGGTGGATATCTATTGTTCACAGCTTCTAATGCTAGTGCTTTTAGTACAGGTTTGAAAATTTCAGATTTGTAACTATTTATTCTAAATCCAATTGAATGTTAATTGGTTCAAAAGTCAGTGGGTTTTCTTTGATTAAAATGTTTTCTTTAGAATTAGGAAGATTCAGATTTTTTTAATTCTGTAAATTTGTGTAGCAAACTTGGTTGTGTTTTCATCTTGATTGGTTGTAGTAATCTTTTCTCCCATTTTGTTGTTTTTAACTGCAATATTGTTTCATGTTGTATTAGTGCCTGCTCCTCTAAAGTTATGTATTGGATAGTTCCGAGTTAAGGCTTGCATTGTCGTGATTGGAGTGGATTTTGCTGCATCAGTTATTAGTCGCAGGGCCTGATTTTGGCATACTTCTACGTGATTTATGTTAGAACTGTTTGCTGTAATTATTACCTCTGCATTATAAAGAAGTAATGCCTTGATGAATGTTTTGTATGTAGTGTTCAGTGTCTCCCGATTACTGCCCCGCTTGACTCCAGCTATCTTTTCAAAATTGAAAGTTTGTTTGTTATTTTGTTTACTACTTCTTCAATATGATGTCTCCAAAATAATTTTGAATAAAAAATTGTTCCTAAATATTTCGTTTCACATTTTTGTTTCAAGTTTGCTTTCTTGAACTGCAGCTTTAGTTTAGGGATTTTCTTTTTTAAGCTAAATATTTGTAATGTTGTTTTATGAGTATTTATTTTCATCAAATTGTTGTCACTTTTCCACCTTTTCCAATAGTATCAGGGCCTTTTCCATTGAAGTTTTGGATTTTGTGACGTAATGTTACTACCTGAGAATTGAACAGTGTATTTATACGGAAATTTGGAATATTTCGGACTTTAAATTCTACGGAGCTACAAAGTCACAATATTAAAAGTTTAGTTTCCATATTCAGTGCGAACGTATCAGTTTTTTGTTTAAAAGGCTTCAGTTGTGCTCGCAGAAACTATCGATGACGTAATTTCAACACCTCACAGTCATAGAAATCCCATGACAACTGGAACTTTTCACTACTTTGTTGATAATGAGTCTCTCTGAATTCCATACGTATTATTTTTCGTGGGAGTCATAACTGCATCCGAACTCTCAACTGGAAAGTTTGAAATGTAAATTAATGAGAGACGTACATATTCTGGAACATAAACTGCACATGTTTATTTTCAGCTTATTTGTGTTTCCAGAACGTGCTGCTTAAGAGGAGGGGAGGCTTAGATATTGTACCACAACGCTTTACGATCGTCGTAAATCCATCAAAAGAGATTCCAGTAGTTAGGATAATGTGTCTGTTGTTCAGAATACCAACAGATGCGAATCGAGTGGATTAACAGAAGAGAGATCCTTATATATATATAGTTTCACGATAGAGCTCTGTAAATTAGGAAATGGGTATAATAGCACACGTTCTTCATAAGGAAATATGTGTGTCTCAGAAGTAAGCAATACTATGAAACTATACGTAAAATGAACAAAGAGGAATGTGAAATATTGTACTACCTGCATACTTTAGCTAAACTTATACCTTAGAAATTATGTTTATTTAAAATATGGAGCACTTGTGAGATAAAACTCACTCTGTTTAAAATAATTTAGGGGTAAGTGGAAAATACGAGAGCGGTTCAATAAAGAATGATGATGTGTATAAGGGCGCTCAAAACTGCAGAGGTTATCAGCGCCCTTTAAAGAATTAGTCATGGCAAAAGCCGGATATACATTTTTTAAAACTATAAAACTGTACAAAAAACTTGCAAAAAATGCATGCACATAACAAACTACAAAAACAAACAAAAAAAATCTGCCAAAAATTCTCTTCACTAAATCCTGAAGTATAACCCAGAAAAGGACCTAAAAGCCTTCTCCACTACTTTGTTATTGTCCGCTACAAAGCTGTCCGGCAGCTGCACAGACGTCGTAGGTCTGCTAGGTAAAAACACTCTAGCAGTACGTGTCGGATAGATAAGGCAATAGGCAATAGAGGCAGTTGCAACTACTGCAATAGACAAGAGAGAGAGAGAGGGAGAGAGAGAAGGGTTAGCTTGGATGAGAACACAAATAATATTCCTAAGAGGGATAAGAGGTAGGGAAAAGGGAATTTATGAATTGTGTTGGGAGGAAAAGAAAGCATAGAACACTATGTAACAGAATGCGAGGAGGTTGTAGTGTGCAGGAAAAAAGTTTGGGAAGAAAAATGGGAGAAAGTACAGAAGAGGAGAGTAGCTATAAAAAAGTTAACGGGCAAGGAGGAAAAGAAGGTAAGAAGTATTGGTGAGTTCTTGCAAAAAGGAAAAGAAAACTGGGCGCGAAGTGTAAAGAATATAAGAAAGTAAGATGAGGGGGAAGAATTGTACTAATTAAGTAACAAGGAGACATAGAGGATAAGAGCTACCTGGCAGAGCAGAAGACCAGGGTGTTATATAAGACAAGGTAGCAACAAGGTAAAGACAAATAAATGTAAAGAATATAAGAAAGGAAGATGAGGGGGAATAAAGGGACTAATTAAGTAACAAGGAGGTATGGAGGTTAAGAGCTACCTGACAGAGCAGAAGACCAGGTTGTCATGTAAGTCAAGGTAGCAACAAGGTAAAGACAAATAAATGTAAAGAATATAAGAAAGGAAGATGAGGAGGAAGAATGGGACTAATTAAGTAACAAGGAGACATGGAGGTTAAGAGCTACCTGACAGAGTAGAAGACCAGGTTGTCATGTAAGTCAAGGTAGCAACAAGGTAAAGACAAACAAATGTAAACAATATAAGAAAGGAAGATGAGGGGGAAGAATGGGACTAATTAAGTAACAAGGAGACATGGAGGCTAAGAGCTACCTGACAGAGTAGAAGACCAGGTTGTCATGTAAGTCAAGGTAGCAACAAGGTAAAGACAAATAAATGTAAGGAATATAAGAAAGGAAGATAAGGGGGAAGAAAGGGACTAATTAAGTAACAAGGAGGTATGGAGGTTAAGAGCTACCTGACAGAGAGGAAGACCAGGGTGTCATGTAAGTCAAGGTAGCAACAAGGTAAAGACAAATAAATGTAAAGAATATAAGAAAGGAAGATGAGGGGGAAGAATTGGACTAATTAAGTAACAAGGAGACATGGAGGTTAAGAGCTACCTGACAGAGCAGAAGACCAGGGTGTCATGTAAGTCAAGGTAAAAACAAGGTAAAAACAAATAAATGTAAAGAATATAAGAAAGGAAGATGAGGGGGAAGAATTGGACTAATTAAGTAACAAGGAGACATGGAGGTTAAGAGCTACCTGTCAGAGCAGAAGACCAGTGTGTTATATAAGACAAGGTAAACACAATTAAATGTAGCCTAAAGTTGTAAATTCTAAAATTTTGGAATAGGTATCCACAGTAAATATCAGTACAAAAAATACGTAATTTGGTATTTCACGTCTTTTCGTTCTTGAGTTGTGGTCACAGATACTAATCCATTCTAAAATAGCTTCTTTAAAATATAATAATAAAATTCTGAGTGCCTCAGAAAAGTAGAAAGATAGAGAAATTAGTGAAGAAGATATTAGCTTTCTGGCACATTATATTCCCTTTATTTATGTAGATTTACTTATAGTTTAATTCCTGTAACAGCGAACTTTAAGTATGAGTTGCTATTGATCTTTTAAGGTCAATGCCCACCGTGGAAGATCGATCGCTAGTTAGCCACCAAAATTAGCTTTGGTGACCTCGTGAGGGACCAAACCTCAAAAGCTGTCAATATGTCGTTTTTGTTCTTGTAGTTTAATTTTAATTTAGTTATTGTTTATATTATTCACTGTCATAGAAAAACACAAAGGAGTATATAGGATCACATTTTGTCCAGTGATGAACTCAGCATTATTGCACTTCGGTAATAATTTCCAACTCTGAGTTCCAACTCCTCAATTGTATGAAAAGCAAAGGTAATACATACCGCAAACAAAAGAAAAATTAGTGGAAATGTAACTAGGTTGTTTCTCTAGGCAAACTTAGCGTCACGAGGAACCTTTCCGGGAACGATCGCACACTTCGATCGCAGAACCTCTTTAATTGGTTCTGCTATTAATTAGAAATAACTTTATCGGAATCGAGCTATAATTTCAAACGAATAATGATCATCAGAAACTCAGTTTTCAACGACAATCAATTCTAGCTAAGGAACAAAAAGAACCAGATAATCTATACCCGGTTACGAATTGGTCATTCGAAATTTTCACATGAGCACCTCCTAAATAAGTCATGCGACCTAAAATAAATAAATTAACTAAAGTTCTTTAAGTTTCATCGCTAGAGATAATTGATTCCAACAATTTCTCGCCCTGTTCTGCATAGCGCTCCAGGAATCGGTGGGCCGCTTCAACACGTTGCCGTTTTTGGTCTTCGTTGAGCATTGTTGGGACGTACCTCGCACACAGCTTACGTCAATACACTGTAGCCCATAGACTTCGCATAACTGACGATGAGGTTCAGTGCTGGTAGTGACCTTGGCACTCAAAAAACGGATCACTGCAGGCAACTCGCACTTGGCGGTTGAAGTGATAGGAAGCTCCATCTCAAACTGCTGCCCAGCCAAGACTAATGGTTGCAACGGGTTCGTTGTGGTGAGGATTTGAAGGGCAGAAACCAAGCTACACGCCAGTGTTGCCGGATCTCGCGTAATACCGTTCTTCACGGCTCAAGCGCCTTGCAGACCTTATTTTACGGACATACCTCCTACATGGACAAAATCCCTGCCACTGAAAAAAAAAAAAAAAGAAATACATATGCCTGAAGTGTGCAATTGATATAACAAGAGAATTTCCAAAATATCTTTTAATACTCTGAATCTATCAGTCCTACAAGCTTTACAGTGACAGATCGCTGTTCATTTTTCCGTCTGTCATGCAAACGTACTGGAAATTCAAATAGATTACCCGATCGTGGAATTACTTTACTTTTCTTGTCACACTAAGCAAATTTGTACACAGGAAGTCAGTACCTTAAGAATAGGTGTTTTTAACTATGATTTATAGAATGTTGAATAGGAAAACAGTCTTGTATTACCTTCAATCAAATAAATAAAATATAAACGCATTAACTGCTTTACCAAGGCGTACTTAATAGTTGAAAACCTTTTGGCAAATTACTTTGAAAACTTAAATTAAATTTGAATGAACCTCGTGAATTTTATATTATTATTTCTTTTGCACTTGGGCTGGGCACGTTTTTATATTTTCTTTTTACTTTCTTTTATTTATTTTTCCAGTCACATTGTTTAGTATGGAGATTTTTGTTTAATTGTGTGTTTTTATTTCATTACTTTCAAGTACTACAGTTTCCGGCAATTATGTAATGAAAACATAAAGGATATTATTAATAAAAATTTCATATACTGTTTTAAGGTCCATAAATAAAATAAAAAATACAGCTTTTAAAAACAAAGATTGCCTAAATTATGTACAGTGCAAAACTTGTAAAAAGTAATGTAATGTATGTAATTCCTAAGTATCCCCATTTGATATTTGATATTTATTTATTTGTACAGTTTCCATTACAATTCCAACAAAGTAAATTTAATACACAACATGCTGTATTATACATCCTATACAAATACGTACAATTGCTGACTTAAGATTTACTCGCTGACTTAGGTCCCATGGCCATAAGCCTTTGGTTTTCCTGAGCAGTTTGGTGTCATTTCTTCTTGACGTTCACTTGTTTTACCCTAAGCCACTTTTATCTTATCCTAGGTAAGAAATCTCCTATACATCTATGTTTGTTTTCGCTCAACCCCGTTTGCAAGCGTACCACCAATATCTCTTTACTTACACTGTCCCTTTTCTTATCCCATATTTTCCTCCTGCAATTTGTTAACTCTTTACATTCTATCAGTTAATGAACAGTGCTTTCTTCGTCTCCACAGAATTCACATACCCTGTCTCATTATATCTCAACCCTTTTAAGAATTTTCGCGAATGCATTGTTGTGACGAGGCGGCGCGCCGCGACATTCAAAGAGACGGACAGGGCAGTGCGGAGATAAAAATTCGCCGAAACGGTAGGGAGGGGGTGGAAGGATACGGATTTCTCGCGAGTTCGTCTTTGTTTTATCGCCGTCTTGATTGTTTCAAAACATTACGGATAGTGAGTAATCCATAAATTACGCTGTCTGCACCGCGTTCAGAACTTCTATACGCGGCAGTAGCCTGCAGCCAAGCGGTGGTTCCAGAAGCGACTCTCCAGATGTTCTTGGGCGCCGCCGCTGTCTGTACCGCGTTCGGGACTTCCGCGTTCCGTCCCTGTAGGCTGGCTATTAGCTGTGCGGCCTTCTCCGCCGGTGACCACTTGTTGTGCTTGGCCACCGTGTTTCTTTTATTTTTTAAGTCTTATCGGACGATGAATGCAATGGATAAAATGATGCTCAAATGAATCCAGGGTCCATAGAGCTTAGAGTTACCCGACATTCGTCTTTCAGGATAAGGGAAAACCTGGAAAATACCTTATCCAGGTAACTCACCCTGACCGAGATTCGAACTCGGGAACTCTTCAACGTGAGGCAGACTCGCTACCACCTACCCTACCGAGGCGGAAGACTTCATACGCGGACGTGCCGTCATACTTTGGTGGTTTGACGCGCGCAGATGTTGTGTGGCGTCCCGACACGTCGGCTTTTAAATCGTTCAATCTTCTGTCGACGAAGTCCTCCACCATGGCGTTCAGGGACTTAGTGTAGGTGTCATACTTTCCCTTTAGGTTGTTAACGCGGTGTGCCAGATCTTCGACGCGCTCGTGCACATGACCCATCCGCTTACTCAGCTCCGTGTCGTCATCCCTCACGCTGGTCAACTGCTCTTCAAATTTTTCGGTGAGGGCCTCTTTCGCAGCTTTCATTTCAGATAGTTCGGCCTGCATTTCCGTGGCCAGTTTGACCATCTTCGCCGTCAGATTGTGATTTGCCGTCTCCAACTTTGTAACCAGGTTGCTATTTGCCGCCTCCGTCTTAGTTGTTAATTCGGTTATCTTCGCTAGAATCTGTGCCAATGCAGTCTCCATGGTGGTACGTCTCGCTCCTGACACCAATTGTGACTGGGGGTTCGTAGAATTAAAAGTTCAGGACAAACACAAAAAGGAGCTCTTTATTTCCGTAGAAATCAATCTGACAGTCCAGAATTATCTCGCATACACAATACAACTTGCAAGGTCATCGACCACAAAGGAAGTCCACAAAGCTGTTCACGCGCACGCGTCCAATTACCGACTGACTGCTCTGGAGTGCGGCGGCTCCCTCCCACTTTTTATAGATTACTCACTATCCGGAATGTTCTCAATCAAGATGGCGCTACAACGAAGACGAACTCTCGAGAAATCCGTCTCTTTCCCCCCACTGTTTCGGCGAGATTTTATCTCTGCACTGCACTGCCCGGCTCTTTGAATGCCTCGCCGCGCCGCCTCGTCGCAAAAATGCATTCGCGACAGTATAACATTCCTACTCTCATTCATGCTATGCCTTCTCTTTCAGTTTTGTCACATTGAGCTATATATTTTACCCTACTCCATTCTCTCTTTCATTGTTTAAACAATTTCTAAGTTTTCTTTCCTTGTATACTTTCCCATATCTGTTGCCTATCTCTCTTGGACTCTAGTTCTCACTTCCTTTCAAAAACTGCTATAATTCACCTCCTTTGCTCTCCATAGGTCTCCCATGCCTTCTTCGATACCATTCTTTCCAATTCCGACCACCAACTACTTGTGTTCCTAATCCTTTTCTGTTGCTTCGTGGACAGATTTAGTAATTCCCCTTTCTGCACTTTAATACACTTATACCAGAATTTCATTATTCTCTCTATTATTATTCCCCTCCTTTAAGTATTGCTCAACTCTAGTAATGACACTTCTCTTGATCCGATTTTGGCAGCTCTAGTAGTTCTTTGCAAAATAATCCACTCATCTGGTCTAGTTGTGCTCCGCAGGATAATACTTCTAGGACGGATAAGAGGTAGGGGAAAGGGAATTTGTAAATTGTGTGGGGGAAAAGAAAGCATAAGACACTGTGTAACAGAATGCGAGGAGGTTGCAATATGTAGAAAAAAGATTTGGGAAGAAAAATGGGAGAAAGTAGAGAAGAGGATAGTAGTTATAAAAGGGAGGAAAAGAAGGTAAGAAGTATTGGTGAGTTCTATCAGAAAGTAAAAGAGAAATGGGGAGGAAATATAAAGAATATAAGACAGGAAGATGAGGGGGAAGAAAGGGACTAATTAAGTAACAAGGAGACATGGAGGTTAAGAGCTACCTGACAGAGAAAAAGACCAGGGTGTCATGTAAGACAAGGTAGCAACAAGGTAAAAACAAATAAATGTAAAGAATATAAGAAAGGAAGATGGGGGGGGGGGGAAGAAAGGGACTATTTAAGTAACAACGAGACATGGAGGTTAAGAGCTACCTGACAGAGTAGAAGACCAGGGTGTCATGTAAGACAAGGTAGCAACAAGGTAAAGACAGATAAATGTAAAGAATATAAGAAAGGAAGATGAGGGGAAGAAAGGGACTATTTAAGTAACAACGAGACATGGAGGTTAAGAGCTACCTGACAGAGTAGAAGACCAGGGTGTCATGTAAGACAAGGTAGCAACAAGGTAAAAACAAATAAATGTAAAGAATATAAGAAAGGAAGATGGGGGGGAAGAAAGGGACTATTTAAGTAACAACGAGACATGGAGGTTAAGAGCTACCTGACAGAGTAGAAGACCAGGGTGTCATGTAAGACAAGGTAGCAACAAGGTAAAGACAGATAAATGTAAAGAATATAAGAAAGGAAGATGAGGGGAAGAAAGGGACTATTTAAGTAACAACGAGACATGGAGGTTAAGAGCTACCTGACAGAGTAGAAGACCAGGGTGTCATGTAAGACAAGGTAGCAACAAGGTAAAGACAAATAAAGGTAAAGAAAATAAGACAGGAAGACAAGGGGGAAGAAAGGGACTAATTAAGTAACAAGGAGGTATGGAGGTTAAGAGCTACCTGGCAGAGCAGAAGACCAGGGTGTCATGTAAGACAAGGTAGCAACAAGGCAAAGACAAATAAATGTAGTGAATATAAGAAAGGAAGATGAGGGGGAAGAATGGAACTAATTAAGTAACAAGGAGTCATGGAGGTTAAGAGCTAATTGACAGAGCAGAAGACCAGGGTGTGAAGTAAGACAAGGTAGTAACAAGGCAAAGACAAATAAATGTAGTGAATATAAGAAAGGAAGATGAGGGGGAAGAAAGGGTCTAATTAAGTAACAAGGAGACATGGAGGTTAAGAGCTATCTGACAGAGCAGAAGACCAGGGTGTGAAGTAACACAATGTAGTAACAAGGCAAAGACAAATAAATGTAGTGAATATAAGAAAGGAAGATGAGGGGGAAGAAAGGGACTAATTAAGTAACAAGGAGACATGGAGGTTAAGAGCTATCTGACAGAGCAGAAGACCAGGGTGTGAAGTAAGACAAGGTAGTAACAAGGCAAAGACAAATAAATGTAGTGAATATAAGAAAGGAAGATGAGGGGGAAGAATGGAACTAATTAAGTAACAAGGAGGTATGGAGGTCAAGAGCTACCTGACAGAGCAGAAGACCAGGGCGTCATGTAATCAAGGTAGCAACAAGGTAAAGACAAATGTAAAGAATATAAGAAAGGAAGATGAGGGGGAATAATGGAACTAATTAAGTAACAAGGAGGTATGGAGGTTAAGAGTTACCTGACATAACAGAAGACCAGAGTGTCATGTAAGACAAGGTAGTAACAAGGTAAGGACAAATAAATTTAGCCTAAAGTTGTAAATTGTAAAATTTTGGAATATGCACAGTAAAAATATAGTAAAATATTTTAAAAAGTTGTGTACCTATTTCTGATGTACCCCATACCTATATTGTGTACATTCTTCCTGCTTCAACGACCGCTTCAGACATTCTCTCTAACCATCTAACTGACATCTGCAGTTTATGTTTACATATTCTTACCTCTGTCATTAGCTGTCACTTTTGAAGTATCTATATAGCGGCACACTCCTTAAAAATGCGTCTATGACTTAACCTACGCCATTCTGCAACTAAATGGAAATAAATTTATTTTTGAAAAAGCAAACGTAATAAGTACTTTAACAGTGATTTGTAGAAATCACTTAAGTGCAACACAGACATTTTGGTCGTGGATCTATTTTAATATGACGGGCATTTACAATTGATATAGTTCAATATTTGAAAATTATTCATCATTATTTGTTAGCAATGCCTTACTTATATATAACTATTTATTAAAAAATAAAATATACCAGTAGGTGTTCCTTGCATTAAACTGCCGCGGGGAATAAATATGTTGCGATTTGACTTTCATGGCCTAATATATAATAACAAAACGCTCTGTGCAATACAGATTAATTAGAGAAACAGATGTGCAGTCCCCGTGGCGATTTGTTTAAAGAGCACATGCTCTAGGTGGAAAAATAATAATAGAGAAAGCATAATAAATCTTTATATCCTATATTATATCTCTCTATTGTAGCATCAATTACAGAACAACTGCATTTTTATATTGCCATAAAATATCTGGCGGAAAATATAATTTACTCTATTCAGAAGCTTAGAGTTCTAGAGATAAAATGCCCGCCTCAGTAGCGTGGTGGTAGCACGTCTGCCTCAGGTTCAAGAGGTCCCCAGTTCGAATCTTGGTCAGGGTAACTTACTTGGATAATGTTTGTCCGGGATTTTGTCTTATCCTGAAAGAGAATGTCGGGTAACTCTAAGCTCTATGGACCCTGGGCTCATTTGAATTCCATTCATCGTCCGATATGACCTAACGTTGGAGAACGTAAATTACAATAAATAAATAAATAAATAAATAAATAAATAAATAAATAAATAAATAAATAAATAAATAAATAAATAAATAAATAAATAAATAAATAGATAGATAGATAGATAGATAGATAGATAGATAGATAGATAGATAGATAGATAGATAGATAGATAGATAGATAGATAGATAGATAGATAGATAGATAGATAGATAGATAGATAGATAGATAGATAGATAGATAGATAGATAGATAGATAGATAGATAGATAGATAGATAGATAGATAGATAGATAGATAGATAGATAGATAGATAGATAGATAGATAGATAGATAGATAGATAGATAGATAGATAGATAGATAGATAGATAGATAGATAGATAGATAGATAGATAGATAGATAGATAGATAGATAGATAGATAGATAGATAGATAGATAGATAGATAGATAGATAGATAGATAGATAGATAGATAGATAGATAGATAGATAGATAGATAGATAGATAGATAGATAGATAGATAGATAGATAGATAGATAGATAGATAGATAGATAGATAGATAGATAGATAGATAGATAGATAGATAGATAGATAGATAGATAGATAGATAGATAGATAGATAGATAGATAGATAGATAGATAGATAGATAGATAGATAGATAGATAGATAGATAGATAGATAGATAGATAGATAGATAGATAGATAGATAGATAGATAGATAGATAGATAGATAGATAGATAGATAGATAGATAGATAGATAGATAGATAGATAGATAGATAGATAGATAGATAGATAGATAGATAGATAGATAGATAAATAGATAGATAGATAAATAGATAGATAGATAAATAGATAGATAGATAAATAGATAAATAAATAAATAGATAAATAAATAAATAAATAAATAAATAAATAAATAAATAAATAAATAAATAAATAAATAAATAAATAAATAAATAAATAAATAAATCAATCAATAAATCAATAAATAAATCAATAAATAATAAATAAATCAATAAATAATAAATAAATCAATAAATAATAAATAAATCAATAAATAAAAAATAAATCAATAAATAAAAAATAAATCAATAAATAAAAAATAAATAAATAAATAAATAAATAAATAAATAAATAAATAAATAAATAAATAAAGAAATAAATAAATAAAGAAATAAAGAAATAAAGAAATAAAGAAATAAAGAAATAAATAAATAAATAAATAAGTAAATAAGTAAATAAGTAAATAAGTAAATAAGTAAATAAGTAAATAAATAAGTAAATAAGTAAATAAGGAAGTAAATAAATAAATAAGTAAATAAATAAATAAATAAATAAATAAATAAATAAATAAATAAATAAATAAATAAGTAAATAAATGAATGAATGAATGAATGAATGAATGAATGAATGAATGAATGAATGAATGAATGAATGAATGAATGAATGAATGAATGAATGAATGAATGAACGAACGAATGAATGAATAAATGAATAAATGAATAAATGAATAAATGAATAAATGAATAAATGAATAAATGAATAAATGAATAAATGAATAAATAAATAAATAAATAAATAAATAAATAAATAAATAAATAAATAAATAAATAAATAAATAAATAAATAAATAAATAAATAAATAAATAAATAAATAAATAAATAAATAAATAAATAAATAAATAAATAAATAAATAAATAAATAAATAAATAAATAAATAAATAAATAAATAAATAAATAAATAAATAAATAAATAAATAAAAAAATAAATAAAAAAATAAATAAAAAAATAAATAAAAAAATAAATAAAAAAATAAATAAAAAAATAAATAAAAAAATAAATAAATAAATAAATAAATAAATAAATAAATAAATAAATAAATAAATAAAAATAAAAGAACTACAATAGAGAAAAAACGTCATCCCTTGAAGTAGAGTGGTGCTTCTGTTCCATAAAAATGAGCAAACTAAACTACTAGACAGTGTACTGGGAAGGTAGGAGAAAATGTTAAAAAAAAAGTCTAATTTTTTATTGTTTTTTAAAATAGTATATAGTGTTCGCTCAATTCCTCTCGGGCAGACAGCCAGGTGAGAAAATGATTAGCTATCAACGTTTAGAGAGTGTGCATGTCTCCCATCATCAGGATAATTATTAAATGCTATAACCACAAATGAAATACTGGATATAACACAATTATAAACTAAGACAAAACACTATCAAAATTCGTATTACTAAACAAAAGACTGTTTTCAGCAAATTGCCTGGTCAGGAGATGGCGTGAGTATAGAAAATTGTGTCAAAGAAACGTAACTACTTAAGTTAATTATCAAGTTGTATTGATCTTTGCTTCTTAATACGACGGATTTCCATTTTAATACCGTTTACCGGCAATCTATCCGGCAGAATCACCAGAATTCTCAATATGTTTCCTTCGGTCCATACCATAAGTTTACAAAGTTGAAGCAATTATTATTGGTGAACGATGACAAATATGATTGGCGAGCAATGAGGATTCTCTCAGGGTATGCGTGGATGGGTGTGAGAAGGAAATTTTACAACACTGGAATGCCCGTCTCCAAATTATTTATTCACTGCTTCTTCTTTTCAAACCTCGAAATGGAAGCTGCCGACCGAGGGTTACCAATCTCGGTTTAGAGTTATTGAATGCTAATTGTTTATTGCTCGATAAATTCTGATGACCCGACAAATTTTCAAGACAGGACAAGTTGACCGCTCTAATATGCTTCACGTCCCAGACTCCTCTCTTAGCGGCTGCATGCCGAAGACTCCCTTCTGATCGGCTTCACGCCGAAGACTGTTTATAATGGCTTCCTAGCCGCGAACTGTCCCCATCGGCCTTACGCCAAAGAGTGCCCTCTAACCACAGCTGCACGTGTGTATATATCTCTAACTTTCACTCTGAAAATTCCTTTTCAGACAAAATCCCTTTGTGGCTGTTTTGGTCGCCATTGTAAACGATCCAAAGAATTCCCTATTCATACACGTCAAGTGACAATTCCTTTAGAAACCTTCTAAGGACACTGTTTCTTACACGGCTTTGTTATATACTTTCCCCAACTCAACTGGACTTGCCCCTTGTCATAACAAGAACCAACATTCCTTTGACATGTATCATGATTCTTTGCTTCTGGCAATTTCAGTATCAAAGTGCCCTTTATAATGCCCAGCGAATGTTAATTTGTGCTTTCGGTCTTGAAAATGAGTGGAAATTTGAGAGGGAATGACTTTAAAAGTTGTAAGGGTAGCTTATTATTTTGCAGAAACCAAAGTGTATCAAAATCATTCCCTGGTTATAAAGTTTAGCGAGCTTATATATGGATTTGGTAATACGAACGTGATGTTCAACTCGCAATTAATTAATTAATTAATTAATTTTAAAAGACTTTAAATATATTAAGCGGTGGAAAATCATAACAAGTTTGCCAATTAAAAGGCTAAAAATATCCTCTGATATTTATATTACGTGAATCGGAATTTAAATTGAGTTATAAAACTCCCCAAAGCCAAGCCTATCATTTTAAACATTTTTTGTAAACGTTTTTATCCCGTGGGCATCAGAATTTCCAGTACTGAAATATTTATTTAACGATGAATGATTTTCGAGATTACAGAGCTCACATACGTAGGTATAGTGGCGCTGTTCGAAAGGTTACCATGGATTTATCTTTGGTAATAGATACCTCTCAGATAACGCACTGATTACTCCACGTGGAGTAAATTCCATTGCTGAAGTGGTGCGTTCATTGGTGCTTACAACACGACCGGGAGTTCCAGTCAGTACCCCTCTCACTCTTAGGTTTCTGTTAACAAAGATAAATCCATAGTAACCGTTTAAGCAGTGCGAATATACAGTTGAGCGCTGGATTTACGGTGTGATACGGGCAGAGGCCAAGAAGCAAGAGCTAACGCTGTTTTGTTTCTGCATTGTGGTCAAGTTTGGAAAACACAATTCATCAAAATAGCGTGTAGCATAAGCGAAGATATCACAAGTAACGTTGCATCCTCTGAAAACATTCCTTAGTTTTTCCCACGCCAGCTCCATTGCATTCAGATCACAGTTATACGGAGATAGTGTCCCCTTTTGAGATACATAACATCCACAAATGTTTAAACAAATATTAATCATTTTCAAGTAAATGCTGATGTACATTACCACCACACTCGTAACAAGAATAAACTAGCAATTCGAGCGCTAAAAAGAGCCTTTATGAAGGAAGTTTTAACTACAAAGGGATAATGTAATATAATAAACTTCCAAATTCGTTTAAACAAGCTGCATCATTAATGTGACTTTGTGGTTTCGTGAAATTAAAAGTCCAATTCTACAAACTCGAAATGTTCTTTATTTCCACCGAATTACAGTTGGAACACTTGCCGATTACATAGAATTACGTAGCGTACACAATTACAATTCACCAGTTCGTTTGTCACAGGTCCACTCTGCTCTCGCAATTACGTACAACTCCTCAGATGCACGTACACAGTCTTCCAGTCCGTTTGCTTACTCCGTGCTCCTCACAGCTGCTCGCCAAGAACTGAACTGACTCCAAGAGCCAAGAGCAGGTGCGGGTCGCCCGGGTTCTCCCGGGCGGAGGGTTATGCGCCACGGTACCTATCCGCTGTGCGGATTTACCCGTGCGGTAAAATAGAACTAAGTTGTTCGCAAGCTTGCGTGCCGTTGTGTTAGACGGCACAGTTGGCCTCTGCTGATGCTTCTGGTGCCGGGATATTCCCCTCAGGGAACAGTGCCCGTTCCACCCTGCTTTTGCGGTCGCTAGCGAGCCGACAAGCCGTGGTGGAACCAGTAGCGAGAGCCAGATGGCAATTAGGTTAATGATGTTGGTATTTCCAGGTCGTGCACGCGTCCCAGGGCACGACTGCAGGTGCTAATCTGCCGGGCGGGGCGAGGGCGCGATTTGACCTGGCGGTGAATGTTAGGGGTAGGAGGAGAGGCAGAACCTACCACCCAAGGGCGTCCTTGGGTAGGCGATAGCTTCTCCGTCTCCTGGGGAGACGGTGGTCGTATTGACCGAGTGTGTTTACCAGCTGGTTTGAGTGGGGGGTGATCTTGGCATACAACGTGCGTGTACGTTCGCGAACGACGTCTACGACGTATGGTGTGCCAGACTGGGTGTGCAGGAAGTGAGGTGGGAACCTGCGGTCGGTACCGTAGATCATCCTTAAGGCCCTGTTCTGCACGGCTTGCAGCCTGCGGAGGATGGTATGAGCCACCGAACCCCAGACCTCGCATCCGTACAGGATCAGAGGCGGGACGATCGCGCGGTATGTCCGCAGTTTGAGGCGGATGGGCATTGTGGATCTGAAGATCGGGTAGAGTTGCCTGAGTGCAGCGTGGCCGAGGCCTGCCTTTGCTCGCCAAATGCAGCCCCCTTTTATAGGAATATCGCTGTTTCTGGAAGTGAATCACCTCGAAGGTTCCAGACGGCAGGGGGAGGTGAAAGAGATGGCTAGTGATGTTTTTCCAACCATCCCCTCGTTAACGCTACAAGATAAATGGGTAGGCGTGACCGAATGGTTCCCGGCCCTCACTCGGCCGTCAGTTGTTCGTGCCTTCCGATAATGGGGTAACAATAAGAAGAAGATGAATGTTGTCTTCCGGGATTAGGGGCCGTGGTCTAGAAGTTCTTGAAGGAACCGACGTTTCACCAGGAGCTGCGCCTAGCATCCTCAGGGTTGATCCGTCCGCTGTAGAAGTCAGGAGTCGAATGAAGCGGTTTTTTTTGGGGGGGAACAGGAATAAAGGTATAGGAAAAACCAACAACAGGGTATATTGGGTAACTGGGCAGCAAGAAGGATGGGGCACGGGAGGGATGTTGTTCTGAGGTGATTCTATTTATTGGGGCCTGTGTTGCTATTTTAGTTTGGGCTGTTGAGGCGAAGTTGATGGCCGGTACCGCCGAAGCAACCCGGCTGTTCGTGGGTGAAAACTAGGGTTTGCAGAAAATCCGCTTGTGGTGATCAGGTAGCAGCCATGATCCAGGAGACCCTGACTGCGACCTGTGAACTGTGGTGACTATTGAATTTTAATGTTGGCAAAGTGAGCAACCGCCAGGGCCGCAGTTGTCGGGGCTGCAACCGATGCCTTCAAGGGCTCGGCTCCGTGGAGGGTTGCGGCGAGGCAGGTCCTGTGGCGACCAATAGGCGCGGGAGTCTCTGCGAGGCTGGGCGTGTGGAGGAGGTGCTCCGTTGTCTCGAGAGAGGGTTCTCCGGAGGTCATCAATGGACTGCGTGATGTAGCCCTGGTGTGTGCGGAGGGCTTCCTCAAGCTTCCTGCTTGGCGCTCGGGTGTCGTTGATGTAGCCGACGATCTTCTCGAGCTTAGCCTTGCAGTAGTTTAAGGCCTCGGAGGTGGCGCCGGCGTCTTCCTGAGTAGCGCTTTGCGGGGCTTGGGCGGCTTCTCTGACATCATCCAACGTCTGAAGCAGGGCTTCCTCCCATGTAGCTACCCGCGCCGTCAGCTTCTCAATGGATGCCTGCAGGTCTGCGAGTGTGGCGGTGAAGGCGTGCAGAAGTTCTCGGTGTTCGGCGCTGGTCTGCGTCCCCTGGTGCTGAGTGGTTTGCGGGTATGTGCGGCGTTGTGGCTGCTACGGGAAGTGGCGTGAAGTAGGAGGGCGAGGCTGGTGTTGTGGAGGTAGTGGAGTATGAAGGTGAGGCTGGTGTTGGCGGTTAGAGGTTCGGCGTAGTTGCTTGGGATTTAGTGGGCACGAAGCTTGTCCCGTGAAGTGGCCTGCGGTGTTGCAGGTGGCACAGTAGAGGGGACGACGTGGCAGATCGTGTCCCTTGCAGACTGCAGTGAGGCACGCTGCTCCACAGTAGTGGCAACGAGGCTCCTCACTGCAGGTGACGGTGGTGTGTCCGTATTGGCAGAAGCGGCGGCATGGAGTGGTGCGGCCCCCCAAGCTGGCTTCAATTGGGAGCACCTGCCCGAAGGCAGGGAGCCCGTCTCTCAGCGCAGCATTGTAGTCGAAGCGGGTGTCCGCACGTCCTAATTTATATTGGCTGGAAAGGGGCGGTGCTAAGGCAGATCGCGTTCTGATTGGCTCTGGTCGGGAAGTGGCTGTTTCATGTCTTTACTGATTCTGTCTTCATGTGCGTGTGATTGAAGTCCCTGTAATGCGGGAACCCAGGCTGCATTTATGCGAAGTGCTTCTTCTTTGCGGTTAAAATTATTTTGGTGTTTAAATATTTCTATTGCTTCTCTCTGTAGGCGGGCATGGTAGCTGACACTTGATGAGAGGACTGTAGTGTTGTTGAATTGGATGTCATGGCCCAACAGTAATGCATGATCTGCAAACGAAGATTTTTCTATTTGTCCTAACCTGCAGTTTCGTTTGTGTTCTTTTAATCTGGTGGCAACACTGCGCATTGTGGTACCAATGTAAACATGGCCGCAGCTGCGTAGAATTTTGTATACCCCAGCTGATGAAACGGGGTCTCGTTTGTCGTTGGCTGAGTTCAGTGTAGGTTTGTATATTACGTTGATACCACAGGGTCGGAGAAGTTTACCAATCCTGTCAGTTACTTTACTTATAAATGGAAGGTACGCCGTCCCGCGTGTGGGCTGTTCAGTTTTCTTTGGTCCTCGTTTTGGATGCCGCGCCCTCTGGATCTTTTTCGTGAATAGGCGTTGGCTACGGAGGCTGAGTCTAGTGTTTAATGCCCAGCCAATATAAATTAGGACGTGCGCACACCCGCTTCATTCGACTCCTGACTTCTACAGCAGACGGATCAACCCTGAGGATGCTAGACGCAGCTCCTGGCAAAACGTCGGTTCCTTCAAGAACTTCTAGACCACGGCCCATAAGCCCGGAAGACAACATTCATCTTCAAGACGCCGGCCGTGAAAGTCTCAGCTTATATAATAAGAAGAAGCTTAAGACATTTTTGCATTCGCATTGTTTTTATGCGGTTAATGCATTTTTAGAACTATAACCATGTAAATGAGTACTGGGAGCATAGTACATTCACAAACCTGTAATATTTATATTATGACATTTCTTGTAGTAAATTAGTCTATGCAAATACCACATGAAACCATAGAAAAGCTGTTTACTGTGTATATTGTATGTAATCAATTTGACTTTATGTATATACTGTATTTATACATTTTGACGTGTCTCATAACATGTATATGTTGCCAAGGACAAACTAAAATTCTAATTCTAACATACGATTGTTGTAAACTAGTGAGCTAATTAACCTCGAAATTGATCAAAACGAAATATGGCGGACATGATAATGCTTAGCGTATTAGCCACTAGATGTCAGTGTATAGCGCATTTAAAATTTCAAAGTTATTTACTATGTTTACAGAGTTAAACGAAACTTACCGACTGAGAACTTGGAGCCCGATCGCTGTTCATATCGCGTGCATATAGTATATGTGTACACATTTTCTTGTTTATAAGAATAGTGCAGGCTTTGTTAATTACATAATAATGCCACAAAACGAAATATACTGTTATCACAGGGAATGAAGCAAAAGAATGTCACATTTGCGTTTCATTTTTTTTTTTCAGAGAGTAAAGATACCAAAGCAACTTGTAATACAATAACATTTGGGAAAATATCTTACATTAAGTGAGAATACACGGAAACATAGAAAGCAATCAGAGTTCTTTTGTCGGCTTCCGGTTTCTCACAGCCTACATTCCCGTTCCGCCCGGGCCCTAGCACAAAGAACTAACTGCTTCTCACAAAGAGGGTGGAGAGAAAATGCGATGGGAAACTCAAGCAGTTGTAGCTAAAAGCCCTGCTCTTAAAGGTGGTTCAACTTTGGATTGTGGGGTGCTCTACGCAACTATTATATTTCAATGAGTCTCGCTTCACTTTAGCGTCTACACCAATTATCTGCAAGCGGCGATATCCCTCTCCACTTCCTGTTAAGGGATGCGTTAGTGCTCTGTGTAATAGAGCAAACGGCTAACACATATTGCGGGCAAGAAGACACTTCGCCCTTCGAGCTTGGAAATTCTACTATTGGAATTATACGATTGTGAATTACCCAGCGCTCACAGATTTTGTTTTGTTTTTAATGTGTCTACCACATACCTGGTAGAGGAAGCATTTTATTCCACGCAATGCTTCGATATCGACACTTCGCAAACATTTATGTTGTTTTAAGGGGGACAGAAGTGCTGTTTTAGTCATTTTCGTGAAAAATCTGCACCATAATTTAATTTACTTGTTTACAAAGCTTCATGCTCGTAGGTCAAACGCAACACCCACAAATTTGAATGCAGAGAACTTACGAACGACTTGATTTTAAAATATGTAACTACAATGTGTTAAAATAGCATTAAGCCACCGTAGCCTATTTTAACAATCTTTCATATGAATCCGCTAGATGGCAGTGATTTTTTCGAATGTTTTTTAGTCGGTTCCTTGTTATACTTCCTGTGTATGGGCGCGAAATGTTTGTTTTCTTTTGATGTTCTGGTGTTTCAGAAGTGATACTTGGCGTTTAAAGTTATTATTTTTAGGTTTTCTCCTCTCTGTATTATATTTATTATACTTAAGTGTTCATTTGTGCCTAAAATTACACCGTAAGTTGTGATACAAGTTTATTTCAGAAAACCTAAATAGAATATTATGTATTGTGATATTAAAGAGGTTAAGGTACCTATATTTATTTATATGGTACTGTATTATTTTACTGTTTTAGAATGCCAAAGATAAAGGGCATTAGAGCCTCTTTGTCGAAATTAATAAATAAGAGCAGAAGGGGGAAGACAAATACTTCAGTTGAAGTAAATCAGGAAGTAACTGAATATCTAGCACTGTAAAAGACAAACATAAACCTTTCTAAATTGGAGGTGCAGTGCAGTACCTAGGTATCAGAGGAGGATGTAGATGAGAGCAAATGTATTATTTTAGATTTTGACCAGTTGAAAGAACTCATAAAAGGTTTAGCATGCCCACATTGTTTTCACAAACTCTGAACCTGAAGATGCTTTACAACTCTAGTTTTGCTTCTCAATTAGGTGCGGAATGTGAAAATAGACTACTATTTCAGTAAATACTTCTAAAACCTAAGGCTCAAGAGGCTACTAGGAGGGAAAAAGGTGTCAGTTACAGTGCTGGAACTTCTAATGTAAAAAACTCTATATATTTTTCATGTAAACTGCATGCAAAACTTAAAAACAATTTTTACTAAGTTAAGCTTTTTGTTATTTTTCCATATTCAAAATCTATGTTCTCCCACAATATTACAGGTAGCGCTCTGAAAATTGTACACAATACACTTCAGAAGCTGTGCAACAAACTGATATATTGGAATTTTGATATTGGTCATAATATAATTTTTAAAAAATTTAAATGATTTTTGGAGTATTTTTCGCCTTGACATGTAAAATAATTTAAAAAAAATAACTATGCAGAATTTCAGAAACCCGACCTTTTAATTTGTTTATCAAGTTATTAAGAAATTTAATTGTATATAAAAAGATTTGTTCTGCAATATCTGTCAAAGAAGATAGATTTTGATTTTAGGTAATAAAATTTTATAAATTAATTCATATATCAAGAATGCAGTTACATATTGGAATGAAAACTGGTACAAACACTTCTTTAGTTACTAGTAATATGTGTACAAAAAATTGAGGCTCTATCTTTAGTAGTTTAGAAAATCACTTTTAGCACTTCGGTCCCCCCTTGACCTCTCTAGACTCAGAAAAATCTTTAATAGGAACATTGTGTGTTTTGTGGATGTATAGCACCTAAACAATAAGTAAAAAATAATTCTACTACAAGCTTTCCCTTGGACAGAAAGTATAAAATTACTTACATTAGCCCTAATCAGTTTAATTGAAATACTATTTATTATTACGTGTTTTAAATGGGAAGAATTCTCACCTATAGCGGATTAGAGGCGATAGAGCCTTGAGCGTTGCCACCTCGTTACCCCCACTCTTTCAGTAGTCCCCCCTCTCTCTCTGTCGCAGGCTTGCGTGTTTTCTTGGCGATAAACGTCAGGGAATGCAAACTGAATTTTCCACAGTTTTATAATAATATAGTTTTACGAGGGTGGGTGCAAAACTAATGCCTCTTATTTTTTTCCTCAAATAACTAAGTTATGTAAAAACTTTGAATTTGGCGCAACTCCTCAAACGTTCTTCTCCAATCCTCTGCAGTAGTAACTACCTAACTCAACAGGTGGCGGCACTGCATCCTCTTGCAAAATGGCTGACATCGACATTCGTATTAGAAAGCGTTCTTTGATTGAATTTTCGACTGCGGAAGGTGAAACGACAATTCGCATTCACGAAAGGCTAACAAATGTGTATGGTGATGCAACGGTGGGTGTCAGCACTGTTAGACGATAGGTTCGTCTCTGTAACGAAGCTGAAGGGAAAACACCACTGACAGATGAAAAGCGAAGCGGCAGGCCGGTGACTTCAGTGACTCCATGCAACATTCAGCGAGTCGATGACATCATTTTTGGTGATCGCCGGGTAACAACAGGTGAATTGTATCGCATTACCTCCTTCAGTAAAAGCAGTGTGATGACGATTATTCAACAACTGGGTTACTCAAAAGTTTGTTCACGTTGGGTACCAAGAATGTTAACCGCCCAAAACAAAGAAACAACACTTGCAGCGCTTCTATTTGGTGGGAGAGGAGTTTCTGGAAAAAATTGTTACTGAAGACGAAACGTGGGTTCATTTTTTTGAACCTGAATCAAAGAAGCAGTCAATGGAATGGCATCACACGTCACCGAAGAAAAAAGGAATTCAAAACTCAGCGGTCGGCAGGGAAAGCTATGGCGACAGTGTTTTGGGATGCAGAGGGTGCGCTTATGGTTGATTTTTTGGGGCATGGATGCACAATAAATTCTGTCCAATAGGTCAGAACTCTCTAAAAGCTGAAAGCACGTCTTCGCCAAGTTCGCTCAACAAAAACTATGGCTGATGTTCTTCTTTTGCATGACAATGCAACATCATACACCAGTTGTTACACCACTGCAGAAATTGAGAAATTGGGATGGCAAGTCTTATCTCACTGACCTGGCAACATCAGACTTCATCTGTTCGGGCCACTAAAGGAAGCTCATCGTGGTATTCATTTTGAAGATGAGGAGGCTGTGAAAACGCCCGTGCGTCAATGGCTTAGGAAGCAAGACCGTGTGTTTTACCACACTGGAATACATGCCCTAGTTAAAAGGTGGACCAAAACTGTGGAAAAGGACGGAGATTATATTGAATAGTGACAAATTAATCGTCAATGCTGTAGTTTCCAAGCTACGTAAATTGGATTCAATTTTCTTGACAATTAAAATAGAGAAAAGTAGAAGGCATTAATTTTTGACCAACCGTCGAATAATAATGGTTGTCTCCCAAAAGTTGGCCCAAATGAAACAGTTACTGGCAGCGGACAGTTAGTAGGCTTTTGCCAATTCCTTCCAGAGGAGCATACTTAACCGTGATGCTGGATTTCATTTCAGCTCCTCTTGTAAACCGGCCTTAAAATGGAAATCCGTCGGATTAAGAACCAAAGATCAATACAGCTTAATAATCAAGTTAAGCAGTTATGTTTCTCTGACACAAATTTCTATACCCACGCCATCTCCTGACCTGGCATTTAATTTACTGAAAACAGTCCTTTGTTCAGTAATGCGAATTTTGATAGTGTTTTGTCTTTGTTTATAGTTGTGTTATATCCAGTATTTCATTTATGGTTATATCATTTAATAACTATCCTGATGATGGGAGAGATGCACACTTCCAAAACGTCGATTTCTATTCGTCTTTTCCCCTGGCTTGCATCCCGAGAAAAACGTGAACATCATTATGCAGTATTCAATCTTAAACTGGCAATACAGTCAATTAGCCCTCCCCTCAAGTGCAATTTCCTATGAAACTGAAGTGATACATTTTACATCAGTATAAATATCAACAATTCTGTTTTATGTCAAACTTCCTTAACTTCTACCAAATTCAGTCAAATTATCAGCTCACATCGCTAACAGTGTGATGAAAAAGATAACGTTTTTATTATTTAGTCTTGGGAGAGTGGAATTGACAGCGTTAAATGCTGCACATAATTTATGAACGAGCTCTTCGTTAGTCGTCCACTTGCAGTGTTTTCCAGCACTGGAGTAGTGAAATCGAAAATCGTTAAATGTTTGTGGGAATGACGGAATTCTGTGGTAGTGCCGAGTAAACGCTAATGAATTCCTCGCATCAATTCCTATTAATTGATACCTGACAAATCGCTTAATTTTACATAATGTAGAGAAAAAAGATTTAATGTGCATAACTTTGATTTCTAAATTAAATATTGTCTTTAATGCAATTTAATTTTAAGATTGCTTCTATATTTTGGAGTGTTTGTCCTATCCGTATTTGCAGTTTCCTATATCTTCCAACTTCCATTAACTTTAAAGGCAATACCCTCATATCAGTTCAGTCTCCCACCTGATCCCTTGCCCGAAGTAGGTAAATTGGGGGAATTTGGCGGGAAAGCGGCGCTTGGTGAACAATATTGCTTGGCTTTTCTCCGTATTAATGGACAATCGCCAATGCGTGCACCAATCCTGGAGAAGGATTAGGTAGCGTTGGATGGGGTTGAAGGTTCTGCGTGGATGTCTTTTTGTTCAAGTCTTCCTCTGTGAGGCAGAAACCTTAGGTTTCCGATGCTATAAGCAAGTGAGGTAAAATAAAGCTATATAAATTAAGGAA
This sequence comes from Mantis religiosa, assembly GCA_030765055.1. NCBI lineage: Eukaryota > Metazoa > Arthropoda > Insecta > Mantodea > Mantidae > Mantis > Mantis religiosa. The sequence goes on from CM060952.1 coordinate 210,760,932, forward strand.
TGTGTCATGTAAGCAAAGAAACGCTAAACGCGTGAGAATAGCAGACAAGAGGGCAAAGTTCACCTTAGGAATGCGAGACGGTCGGGAAATGTGAGGAAAAGTCAGAATGTGTTTCCCCATAACCCCAAGGGTCAAACACTGGTGGGGAAAAACTGAACTGCTGCCTAGATATATGACTGTGTGAAAGACCAATCAGATTAAATATAAGGAAAACAAACCTCCAATCACAATTGTTATACATCACGTGACACGGACAGAACACGCATGAAATATAAAATAGATCGAAATGAGATGGTTTAAGTGGAGCTGTGGCAAGTATTTCATGTTCTAGGTGATCCATATACTCCGTCTACTTCTTCAAAGAAAGTACCACCAAGCAAAAATAAAGTAGACATCACGTGGCTTGTTACTCTATAATATCTTGAGAGTGATTCATACGTTTGTATATTTTGCTAAGGCTTCAATAATAATTACTTTTATTTTACTGTGCTGTTGGGTGTTACGTCACTTCCTAATAGTACCGTAAGTATTAATGACGTATTTCATTCTTGTTGCGATGAATCTTAAATATCAGCTTACACACTACGAAAGGTAGAGCCAGACTGAAAAATTCAATGTCATAGCCGGAATTTTAACCACGGATCTTCTGGTTTCCATCCAGCCGCTCTAAACCATTGAGCTACTATGGCCTACGTGCCGACATGACATTTAATTCTCCAGCTGACTCGTGCTTATCCCGGTAAACCACTAGTGCCCGATTTCACCAACAGATGTTAAAATCGACGTTAACAAATGTAACGTAACAATTGTCACAGCGCTAAAACTAATGTAAAATTTCTTGCATTTCACCAACCTGTTTCCTTAAAACGTTAACAAACCTGTGTTAACGCTAAGAAAATTGTAAATATCACAGCTAAAGAAGCCTATGGATGATTTTCTTAACATACTTCGATGCGCTTTTCTTTTCACTTTCGTCTGCACAAATGGCGGATAAACAAAGTCATAAATAAAGCAGTGAGACAAATTTCTCATCGATGGAGAAAGACTTGTTAATTGAAATGTTGACGAAGTGTAACGATATCGTGGAAAATAAGAGGACGGATGTGGTGAATGTAAAAGAAAAAGATGCGGGGAATATACTGGAAACGAATTTAATTCAAATGCATGTGTCACTACTACAAGCACCAAACAACTTGTCAGTATTACGTAAATTTAAAACGAGGTGCGAACAACAACTGCCTTAAACGTTTCAAGACGGGAGGTGGACAATGTATTATCCACATAATTCAGTGTATTATAAAATCGCAAAATTATTAATACTTGAAGCTAAGGCGAGATAGTCATATTCCTTTCGATGCATGATCTAACTCAGTATTACGTAAATTTAAAACGAGGAGCGAAGGGCAAGTGACTTAAACGTTTCAAGACAGAAGGTGGACAATGTATTATCCACATAATTCAGTGAATTATAAAATCGCAAAATTATTAATACTTGAAGCTAAGGCGAGATAGTCATATTCCTTTCGATGTATGATCTAACTCAGTATTACGTAAATTTAAAACGAGGAGCGAAGGGCAAGTGACTTAAACGTTTCAAGACAGAAGGTGGACAATGTATTATCCACATAATTCAGTGAATTCTAAAATCGCAAAATTATTAATACTTGAAGCTAAGGCGAGATAGTCATATTCCTTTCGATGCATGATCTAACTCAGTATTACGTAAATTTAAAACGAGGAGCGAAGGGCAAGTGACTTAAACGTTTCAAGACAGAAGGTGGACAATGTATTATCCACATAATTCAGTGAATTATAAAATCGCAAAATTATTAATACTTGAAGCTAAGGCGAGATAGTCATATTCCTTTCGATGTATGATCTAACTCAGTATTACGTAAATTTAAAACGAGGAGCGAAGGGCAAGTGACTTAAACGTTTCAAGACGGGAGGTGGACAATGTATTATCCACATAATTCAGTGAATTATAAAATCGCAAAATTATTAATACTTGAAGCTAAGGCGAGATAGTCATATTCCTTTCGATGCATGATCTAACTCAGTATTACGTAAATTTAAAACGAGGAGCGAAGGGCAAGTGACTTAAACGTTTCAAGACAGAAGGTGGACAATGTATTATCCACATAATTCAGTGAATTCTAAAATCGCAAAATTATTAATACTTGAAGCTAAGGCGAGATAGTCATATTCCTTTCGATGCATGATCTAACTCAGTATTACGTAAATTTAAAACGAGGAGCGAAGGGAAAGTGACTTAAACGTTTCAAGACGGGAGGTGGACAATGTATAATCCACATAATTCAGTGAATTATAAAATCCCAAAATTATTAATACTTGAAGCAAAGGCGAGATTGGCATATTCCTTTCGATGCATGTTCTAACCTCTCTTGTACTTCCGCAGTAACCTTCACAGCAACATGTTTCGACAGTCTATACCTCCGTAAAACAGTTTTCTTCGGATACTTCCTCAAAATCATTGCTCCTCATAGGACGTACTCTATTATAAATGCCACTTAGACGGTCCTAAATATAGCGAATAGACATCAACAGCTGAGTTCATGCTCGCCACCTTGACTATTTACAATTGTTAAGGACTTAACATTAGAAATTCGGCGTGTTAGCTTAACATGAGGTTTAGCACTTGTGTTACGCTAACACTTGTTGGTGAAATGCAATTTTTGTTTTAACTATTGCTAAACTCGTGTTAAGTCTTAACATTTGTTGGTGAAATCGGGCATAGGAGTTCTCATAAACACATGAGACAACTACCTTAATGGCGACTTAGTATACTGTAAGTACTTTAAGGCCCGGGCTTTATAGTTAACCACTAGGAGTTCTCATAAACACATGAGACAACTACCTTAATGACGACTTACTATGCTGTAAGTACTTTAAGACCCGGGCTTTATAGTAAACCACTAGGAGTTCTCATAAACACATGAGACAACTACCTTAATGACGACTTACTATGCTGTAAGTACTTTAAGGCCTGGGCTTTATAGCAAAACCACTAGGAGTTCTCATAAACACATGAGACAGCTACCTTAATGACGACTTACTATGCTGTAAGTACTTTAAGAACCGGGCTTTATAGTAAACCACTAGGAGTTCTCATAAACACATGAGGCAACTACCTTAATGACGACTTACTATGCTCTAAGTACTTTAAGGCCTGGGCTTTATAGTAAACCACTAGGAGTTCTCACAAACTCATGAGACAACTACCTTAATGAGGACTTACTATGCTGTAAGTACTTTAAGGCCCGGGCTTTATAGTTAACCACTAGGAGTTCTCACAAACACATGAGACAGCTACCTTAATGACGACTTACTATGCTGTAAGTACTTTAAGACCCGGGCTTTATAGTAAAGCACTAGGAGTTCTCATAAACACATGAGACAACTACCTTAATGACGACTTACTATGCTGTAAGTACTTTAAGACCACGGCTTTATAGTAAACCACTAGGAGTTCTCATAAACACATGAGACAACTACCTTAATGACGACTTACCATGCTGTAAGTACTTTAAGGCCTGGGCTTTATAGTAAACCACTAGGAGTTCTCATAAACACATGAAACAGCTACCTTAATGACGACTTACTATGCTGTAAGTACTTTAAGAACCGGGCTTTATAGTAAACCACTAGGAGTTCTCATAAACATATGAGACAACTACCTTAATGGCGACTTACTATGCTGTAAGTACTTTAAGGTCCGGGCTTTATTGTAAACCGCTAGGAGTTCTCATAAACACATTAGACAACTACCTTAATGACGACTTACTATGCTGTAAGTACTTTAAGGTCCGGGCTTTATAGTAAACCACTAGGAGTTCTCATAAACACATGAGACAACTACCTTAATGACGATTTACTATGCTGTAAGTACTTTAAGACCCGGGCTTTATAGTAAACCACTAGGAGTTCTCATAAACACATCAGACAACTACCTTAATGATGACTTACTATGCTGTAAGTACTTTAAGGTCCGGGCTTTATAGTAAACCACTAGGAGTTCTCATAAACACATGAGACAACTACCTTAATGCCGACTTACTATGCTGTAAGTACTTTAAGACCCGGGCTTTATAGTAAACCACTAGGAGTTCTCATAAACACATGAGACAACTACCTTAATGACGACTTACTATGCTGTAAGTACTTTAAGACCCGGACTTTATAGTTAACCACTAGGAGTTCTCATAAACACATGTAGACAACTACCTCAATGACGACGTACTATGCTGTAAGTACTTTAAGGTCCGGACTTTATAGTAAACCACTAGGAGTTCTCATAAACACATGCGACAACTACCCTAATGACGATTTACTATGCTGTAAGTACTTTAAGGTCCGGGCTTTATAGTAAACCACTAGGAGTTCTCATAAACACATGAGACAACTACCTTAATGCCGACTTACTATGCTGTAAGTACTTTAAGACCCGGGCTTTATAGTAAACCACTAGGAGTTCTCATAAACACATGAGACAACTACCTTAATGACGACTTACTATGCTGTAAGTACTTTAAGACCCGGACTTTATAGTTAACCACTAGGAGTTCTCATAAACACATGTAGACAACTACCTCAATGACGACGTACTATGCTGTAAGTACTTTAAGGTCCGGACTTTATAGTAAACCACTAGGAGTTCTCATAAACACATGCGACAACTACCCTAATGACGATTTACTATGCTGTAAGTACTTTAAGACCCAAACTTTATAGTAAACCACTAGGAGTTCTCATAAACACATGAGACAACTACCTTAATGACGACTTACTATGCTGTAAGTACTTTAAGGTCCGGGCTTTATAGTAAACCACTAGGAGTTCTCATAAACACATGAGACAACTACCTTAATGCCGACTTACTATGCTGTAAGTACTTTAAGACCCGGGCTTTATAGTAAACCACTAGGAGTTCTCATAAACACATGAGACAACTACCTTAATGACGACTTACTATGCTGTAAGTACTTTAAGACCCGGACTTTATAGTTAACCACTAGGAGTTCTCATAAACACATGTAGACAACTACCTCAATGACGACTTACTATGCTGTAAGTACTTTAAGGTCCGGACTTTATAGTTAACCACTAGGAGTTCTCATAAACTCATGAGACAACTACCTTAATGGTGACTTACTATGCTGTAAGTACTTTAAGGTCCGGACTTTATAGTTAACCACTAGGAGTTGTCATAAACACATGAGACAACTACCTTAATGACGACTTACTATGCTGTAACTACTGTAAGGCCCGGGCTTTATAGAAAACCACTAAGAGTTCTCATAAACACATGAGACAACTACCTTAATGACGACTTACTATGCTGTAATTACTTTAAGACCCGGGCTTTATAGTAAACCACTAGGAGTTCTCATAAACACATGAGACAACTACCTTAATGACGACTTACTATGCTGTAAGTACTTTAAGGCCCGGACTTTTTAGTTAACCACTAGGAGTTCTCATAAACACATCAGACAACTACATTAATGGCGACTTACTATGCTGTAAGTACTTTAAGGTCTTGGCTTGATGGAAAACCACTAGGAGTTCTCATAAACACATCAGACAACTACATTAATGGCGACTTACTATGCTGTAAGTACTTTAAGGTCTTGGCTTGATGGAAAACCACTAGGAGTTCTCATAAACACATGAGACAACTAAATTAATGGCGACTTACTATGCTGTAAGTACTTTAAGACCCGGGCTTTATAGTAAACCACTAGGAGTTCTCATAAACACATGAGACAACTACCTTAATGACGACTTACTATGCTGTAGGTACTTTAAGACCCGGACTTTATAGTAAACCACTAGGAGTTCTCATAAACACATGAGACAACTATCTTAATGGCGACTTACTATGCTGTAGGTACTTTAAGACCAGGGCTTTATAGTAAACCACTAGGAGTTCTCATAAACACATGAGACAACTACCTTAATGACGACTTCCAATGCTGTAAGTGCTTTAAGACCCGGGCTTTATAGTAAACCACTAGGAGTTCTCATAAACACATGAGACAACTACATTAATGACGACTTACTATGCTGTAAGTACTTTAAGGCCCGGGCTTTATAGTAAACCACTAGGAGTTCTCATAAACACATGAGACAGCTACCTTAATGACGACTTACTATGCTGTAAGTACTTTAAGACCCGGACTTTATAGTAAACCACTAGGAGTTCTCATAAACACATGAGACAACTATCTTAATGGCGACTTACTATGCTGTAAGTACTTTAAGACCCGGGCTTTATAGTAAACCACTAGGAGTTCTCATAAACACATGAGACAACTATCTTAATGGCGACTTACTATGCTGTAAGTACTTTAAGACCCGGGCTTTATAGTAAACCACTAGGAGTTCTCATAAACACATGAGACAACTACCTTAATGACGACTTACTATGCTGTAAGTACTTTAAGACCCGGGCTTTATAGTAAACCACTAGGAGTTCTCATAAACACATGAGACAACTATCTTAATGGCGACTTACTATGCTGTAGGTACTTTAAGACCAGGGCTTTATAGTAAACCACTAGGAGTTCTCATAAACACATGAGACAACTACCTTAATGACGACTTCCAATGCTGTAAGTGCTTTAAGACCCGGGCTTTATAGTAAACCACTAGGAGTTCTCATAAACACATGAGACAACTACATTAATGACGACTTACTATGCTGTAAGTACTTTAAGGCCCGGGCTTTATAGTAAACCACTAGGAGTTCTCATAAACACATGAGACAACTACCTTAATGACGACTTACTATGCTGTAAGTACTTTAAGACCCGGACTTTATAGTAAACCACTAGGAGTTCTCATAAACACATGAGACAACTACCTTAATGACGACTTACTATGCTGTAAGTACTTTAAGACCCGGACATCATAGTAAACCACTAGGAGTTCTCATAAACACATGAGACAACTACATTAATGACGACTTACTATGCTGTAAGTACTGTAAGGCCCGGGCCTTATATTTCTGACCACTAATACGATCAATTAATAGAAATCAACGGGTACTAAATTACTTACAGTATAATAAATCGCCATTAAGGTAGTTATGTGTTAATGAGAACTCCTAGTGGTTAACCGGAAAAAAGACGAGTCAGTTGGAGGATTTAATGTCATGTCGGCATGTTGGCAATAGTAGCTCTATGATTTAGAGCGACTGGACGTAAACTATGTGACAGAAATTCTTTATCCGTAGTTAATTTGTCTCCATCTTAATCAACCACACGTTCGGGCGCAATTTGGTACGGGATTTCTATGTTTGAGATGGGATGCACGTTGACTTTTCGAAGATCCACGTCGAGAAGCCAGATATAACAAATTCGTCGTATTTTGACTTGTTTGTTGATGATTGTGCTTGATTAACTAGGAGTCATGAGAATCTTAGTTTTAAGGCGTGGTTCGGGATAAAGTTTCGGATAAGTCAAATTTTGTAACTATTTAATTGTACTATTTAGATTACATTTTACTTGAGCTTCCTTTCCCAGTTACTTCCTACATGTCGATAAATTCTTACTTTGTTATATTTAAGCAGTTCCAAATATTACATAAAAGTTCTTGACCTTGCACCATTATCTATCACACTCACCATTACAAAAGATCTCTATTAAGGTTATTGATTTTTCGTAACTATCGTTACTCCTCTCTTAATTTTGTGATTGGCCGATTTAATTCCATGTCACAACATGACGTCATACAAATATTACTACGGCCAATCAAAAAATTACATATATTTTTACTTATTTAAATTACTAAATACATCCACATAATCATTCCTTTCATAAATTTTCTAAATATAACGCAAAACTACTGTTACAGCTAGAAGATCTGTGGTTCAAATCCCGGCTATGGCATTGAATATTTCATTCTGGCTCTACCTTTTCCTAGAGCGTGCTACACACGGCTAGAGTGAAAGAACAATTAATTTCTAGCTTAGACAGACAAAAGAAATGAAATACAAATGAAATACCACAAAACTATATTGTTTAATCTGTTTCGGATCTGGTGACAAATGAAGTGAAGAAGAAAATTTGTCGTTGGAGTTACTATGATTGAGGCAATAAATAATACAACGAAATGATAACGAGCAGTTGTATAGGTATGTGACAAAAGCTGGAAGTATTGAGGAAAAATGAGATGACAGTGCCAATTGAACAGCAAGTTCTTTAGCACAACGTGCATTTGTCATCTTAAAAGAATTTAATTGTTTGGGGGAAGAATCCTATTGTCACAAACATATGACGGGGCGAGTGTAATGTCGGGGGAACACAGTGTTATACAGATGCGAGTAAGAGAAAAACGTTCAGAATCTGTATTTGTGCATGAATACTCACATATACTGAATTTATTTTGTCACAAGCTATGTGCTTCATTAAGCAGGGCCAATTTTTTTTATTCATGGGGAATGAGATAAAAAAAGGAGTTCCAATATTAGCTCCAACAAGATACAAGGGTGGTTATAAAGTAATGCCTCCTATTTTTCTTTTCTCTTTTAATTGCCAAGAAAATTGAATCCAATTTACATAGCTTGTAAACTACAACATTGACGATTGATTTGTCACTATTCAATATAATCTCCGTCCTTTTCCACAGTTTTGGTCCACCTTTTAACTAGGGCATGTATTCCAGTGTGGTAAAACACATGGTCTTGCTTCCTAAGCCATTGACGCACGAACGTTTTCACGGCCTCCTCATCTTTAAAATGAATCCCACGATGAGCTTCCTTTTGTCGCCCGAACAGATGGAAGTCTGATGGTATCAGGCCAGTGAGGTAAGACTTGCCATCCCAATTTCTAAATTTCTGCAGTGGTGTAACGGCTGATGTGTGGTCTTGCATTGTCATGCAAAAGAAAAACATCCACCATAGTTTTTGTTGGGCGAACTCGGCGAAGACGTGCTTTCAGCTTTTTGAGAGTTCTGACGTATTGGACAGAATTTATTGTGAATCCCTTCTCCAATAAAATCAGTCATAAGCAAACCCTCTGCATCCTAAAACACTGTCGCCATAACTTTCCCTGCCGATTGCTGAGTTTTGCATGTTTTTTCTTCGGTGACGTTGTGTGATGCCAATCCATTGACTGCCTCTTTGATTCAGGTTAAAAAAAAATGAACCCACGTTTCGTCTCCAGCAAGAATTTTTTCCATAAACTCCTCTCCCTCCAAATTGAAGCACTGCAAGTGTTCGGAGGCTATTGTTTTCCTTGTTTCTTTGTTTTGGAAGGTTAACATTTTTGGTACCCAAAATGAACAAACCTTTGTGTAACCCAGTTATTGAATAATCGTCAACACACTGCCTTTACTAAGGGAGGTAATGCGACACAATTCACCTGTTGTTACCCGGCGATCACCACGAATGTGGTGGAGTCACTGCAGTCACCGCCCTGCCGCTTCGCTTTTCATCTGACAATGGTGTTTGCCCTTCAGCTTCGTTACAACGACGAACCCTTCGTCTAACAGTGCTGACATCCACCTTTGCCTCACCATACGCATTTTTTAGCCTTTCGTGAATGCGAATTGGCGTTATTTCCAGCATGATGACGCAACGTGCCATACATCTAATGAATCATGGAACTTGTAACCAGTTTTTTTTTTTTATAATGGAATAATGTCAAAGGTCTGTGGTCCAAATATCCCCTGAGCTAACATCACCGGATTCTCTCTTGTGGGGGAATCTAAAAATAGAGTGTACAAGAATAGGCCACGGACAATTAATGTTCAAGGAATCCATTCGAACCTAGATAAGTAACATTGGCGAGGATACTCCAATTCGAGGATTGTCCAAAGCTACCATGATATGATTGATATCGTTGTTAGAAAAACTAGAGGTATCGATATTACATGCAAAAATAAGGTGCTATACTTATTTACTTTAGTCTCTGAAAAAATAATACATATAATCTGACTACAAGAATTTGAATTATTTATTTTTTCGTGTATCAATATTAAGAAAAAGGAAGTGTGTGTGTGTGAGTGTATGTGTGCGCGTGTGTTTATGTGGGTGTGTGTTTGGGTGGGTGCGTGTGTGTATGTGGGTGAGTGTGGGTGGGTGGGTGGGTGGGTGGGTGTATGTGTGTGAGTGTGGGTGGGTGGGTGCATGTGTGTATATGGATGAGTGTGGGTGGGTGTATGTGTGTGTTTTTCTATTATTAGCATGCCACATTCCATAGGAATACTGCATGCCTTATTTTATTTACATTATATACAACTTATACAATAATTTTACAATGATTTTACATATATTGTCTTTGTATTGAAATGTATCCTACAATATTTTACAATATTCTTATTAAATAGTTGCAATTAATTAGCAGTTTTATTGAATTTTTATGCTTCATTTTCCTACTCTATATCTGTTAAGTTTATTGATTTAACAAATTTGACGAAATATGTTAGATGTGTGTTAATAAGTTCCTCTTTGGTAATGGGCCACGCGCATTGTCTGCTTTTTATTTTCCTGATCATTTCGGTTCTTTGTTTATGATTGGACATCGGAGTATTATGTGGTCTACTGTTTGGTCCTCTTCTTGACATTTGCATACTGGGCTATCTAGCAAAGCAAGTCGTTGGCGGTATGAACGGAGCTTTCCATGTCCTGTGACAATTGCTGTAAACTCTTGGCATATGGGCAGTTCTTGTTTTAGTCTATTTCTCACGGATGGGAAGAATTCTTTGGTGATGGCTCCTTTCCTTGATGCTGTCCATTGTAGTTGCCATGCGTTCAGCCCAGTGTCTCTCTCTATGCTTATCAGGACTTCTTTAGGTGTTTTATTATATTGTATTTATCTTCCCCAGTAGCCTCTTTTGCTAGTCTGTCTACTATTTCAATGTCATATATGCCCGAGTGTGCTTTCACCCATCCAGTCTGATGTTCTCAGGTCGACGATTTTAGGTTTGATTGCCTCAGTCAGGTAATTGTGTTTCGAGTTGTTTTTAAGGAGATCCAGTGTTATCCTGCTATCAGTGAACAATGCAACTCGTTTATTAGCGTACCCTTCATTTTCTAGTTCCTTTAGTTTCTTCAGCGGCTCAAGAATTGCAAATTGCTCTGCCTGGTTATTTGAGCATCGAGCATGCAGCTTGAACTTTAACTTATGGGTCAACATGCCGTTTATAAATATTACTGCCGATGTCCCAACTTTGTCTCCCATTTTGCTGCCGTCTGTGAATATTTCAAATGCGTATGTACTGTTATTGTCTGTCTCATATATTGAAGGATTTTGTGCCGGGTGTCTCCAGTGTCGCATTTCTACTGGTGCGTCGTATTCCTCATTGTTAGCTCTTGTTGCCAGATAGGTCCTTACCTTTCCCTCTATGGTTACTTGTAGAGGTTGTGTACCAGCTATTATATTATGTGTGTATGTGTGTGTGGGTGGGTGTGGGTGGGTGGGTGGTACGAATGTGGACCACAAACGAAACCGCCTGAGCCATCCCGCTCGATATTGTTGGGAATTACTAGAAGAGATATGATTAGGAACACTAGTTAATAGAAGAAAATGTTACTGAAGAAATTTAGAGGTATAAGAAACGGTGGAAGGAGCATTTTGTACGATACTACTTCAAAATATCCATGGCAAGCCTTATTTTATAAACCTTCAGGTAGACGAAATGTTGGAAGACAACGGAAGAGATGGAGCGATCAGTTTTATTAGCTTCCGAACAGGTCTGAAGGTCTAAATCTTTTGAGGAGGAGGAGCAGGAGAAGAAGAAGAAGAAGAAGAAGAAGAAGAAGAAGAAGAAGAAGAAGAAGAAGAAGAAAGAAGAAGAAGAAGAAGAAGAAGAGAAGAAGAAGAAGAAGAAGAAGAAGAAGAAGAAGAAGAAGAAGAAGAAGAAGAAGAAGAAGAAGAGAAGAAGAAGAAGAAGAAGAAGAGAAGAAGAAGAAGAAGAAGAAGAAGAAGAAGAAGAAGAAGAAGAAGAAGAGAAGAAGAAGAAGAAGAAGAAGAAGAAGAAGAAGAAGAAGAAGAAGAAGAAGAAGAAGAAGAAGAAGAAGAAGAAGAAGAAGAGAAGAAGAAGAAGAAGAAGAAGAAGAAGAAGAAGAAGAAGAAGAAGAAGAAGAAGAAGAAGAAGAAGAAGAAGAAGAAGAAGAAGAAGAAGAAGAAGAAGAAGAAGAAGAAGAAGAAGAAGAAGAAGAAGAAGAAGAAGAAGAAGAGAAGAAGAAGAAGAAGAAAGAAGAAGAAGAAGAAGAAGAAGAAGAAGAAGAAGAAGAAGAAGAAGAAAGAAGAAGAAGAAGAAGAAGAAGAAGAAGAAGAAGAAGAAGAAGAAGAAGAAGAAGAAGAAGAAGAAGAAGAAGAAGAAGAAGAAGAAGAAGAAGAAGAAGAAGAAGAAGAAGAAGAAGAAGAAGAAGAAGAAGAAGAAGAAGAAGAAGAAGAAGAAGAAGAAGAAGAAGAAGAAGAAGAAGAAGAAGAAGAAGAAGAAGAAGAAGAAGAAGAAGAAGAAGAAGAAGAAGAAGAAGAAGAAGAAGAAGAAGAAGAAGAAGAGAGAAGAAGAAGAAGAAGAAGAGAAGAAGAAGAAGAAGAAGAAGAAAGAAGAAGAAGAAGAAGAAGAAGAAGAGAAGAAGAAGAAGAAGAAGAAGAAGAAGAAGAAGAAGAAGAAGAAGAAGAAGAAGAAGAAGAAGAAGAAGAAGAAGAAGAAGAAGAAGAAGAAGAAGAAGAAGAAGAAGAAGAAGAAGAAGAAGAAGAAGAAGAAGAAGAAGAAGAAGAAGAAGAAGAAGAAGAAGAAGAAGAAGAAGAAGAAGAAGAAGAAGAAGAAGAAGAAGAAGAAGAAGAAGAAGAAGAAGAAGAAGAAGAAGAAGAAGAAGAAGAAGAAGAAGAAGAAGAAGAAGAAGAAGAAGAAGACGAAATGATCAAAAGTCTTCAACTCCGACGCGTTAATTTTTACTAGGTATATTAAGCACAGGGCGTTTCAAAAGGTACTAGTAAAAGGTAGTAAAACAATTGCTGATGTTTGGACACTTGTTCATTGTTGCTACAGTTTGACTTGATATTTGCCCGGTACAATGTGCTGAATGTTGCACATCAAGAGATGAATGAAGAGTGAACTACCTATTCATCAATAAGAAATCAAAGTCGGGGCACTTCCTTAAGGTTATGTATGACTGAAATTTCATGAAAATCGTGAAAATAACGACTTTTTTTATTTTAATTCTATAAAATAACTTAGACATTCCCGAATGTGAAAAATGCATAATTTGCCTCCGAACGGCATTTTTAAATGCTTATTTAAATGTCGGTGGCCTTTAAACTCTGTCAGAGTCACGCCCTCTTTTGCCTACATCCACATTCTTTGTCTGTTTTTCGTTCTTAAATTTTCAATTCAAGAAAAGAAAAATAAGGCTTTCAGACAAAATAGTTCCTAAAATGTTGCCAATATATCAGAGGCTGGCTTCTACAACATTACTAGAGAGGTGCAAAACAGGAAAAACACAGAATGCCAATGAATCTTTGCATCATGTCATATGGAATAAGTGCACAAAGGAAGTGTTCATATCAAAACAAAAATTGGATCTTGCTGTTATTAAAAGCATCAGTGAGTTTAACATGGGTAGTCTTAAGTAATTGGAGCTGCAGCGAAATATCAGAGGTGAAAGTGTAGTAGACTCATCAAGGAAAACTTCAGTGCAGCGAGATCAGACTCGTATCCTGCAAAGCAAGAAGCGAAGTTGTGCAGAAGAAAAGCAACATCTAAAGAAGAAAAAGGTGGAAAAAGCAGCAACAGAGGAGAGGAAAAAGAAATCTAAGGGTCAAACCTATCAGCCTGGTGGAATTTAATGTGAGTTATGCAATCAAATCTTTAATCGCTGTTTTCTCAATGTTCATATTTTCAGCATTTTTGTTCCTGTAAAATGCTCCTTGCGATGCAGTTTTTGTACTACATTCATGAAATTTCCTACACAGGTTCAGAATATCATGGTGAATGGAAATTGCCCTAGGTTTTATTGTGAAATGTATATAAGCATATATTTTTAATTTTCAAACACAAAACTTACAGTTTTTTAGACAAAAAAAGAATATTTGTAAATTAAAAAAATTTTGTGACTTAAACTAAAGGAGACACAGAAAAACCCAGAGCAATTTCAAAAAGTATGTGTATTATGAACATAGGGTTAAAATATTAGACCAAAATTCAAAATATTTTGTCGCAAGGGACTTTTTAGTGACGTGACAAAAAACATACAAAATTTATCATAATTTCTAAACCGCTGGAGAAAAATGGTTTAAATTTAGGTTGTAACATGTTTACATTATACTACACCTATGGCTTAAATTTGAAAAAGCTAGCATTATTAGTTCAGAATTTGAAAATTTCAGTCATACATACCCTTAAGTGTGTGAATTTTATAACGACATTTACTTTACGGCATTATATACACGACAGCAGATCTAGTTCTTCGCTTATGTCAAATAACCAAAAAATTGTGACTACAGAGAGCAAAGGTAACTTGTGCTAGGCAAAAACTGCATGGTTTACAGGGAGACAAACAACACAGGCAGTGTGGCAATTAATGACGTAGGAATGGAACAACTGCTCATGCAAAATTCAGGGCGACATGTAGTGGAGAGGGTGAGAGGAGGGGGAAAAAATCAATGAAACGCTTAGTGGCCCATGCTTACCCCTTGCGCTCACCTTTACGTGACCGGCTTAATGCATGAGGGCTAGACACAAGTCCTTCTCCCTCTCATATCAATGCGCCTGCCCACTTACTCATTGTGTTTCCACACGTTGTTGCCCCGTACTCGAGAGATTTATTTTCTATATGCAAACTACGTTCTCACTTCTGCATTTATTCTGTTATGTTGCACGTTTTCCTCTCAAACTTCCGGTCATTTTTTCCTGTCCATTATTCCAGCAGTGTTTCACTAAAATTGTGTCCGCTACTACATGGTTTTAAAGAGGCTGTGTACAACCTTTTTGTTACTTTATTTACCATTTACTTTGTAGAAAAACTAAAAGCCCCCATATAAAATTTATATACTGATATAGTGAACGGTGTTACGTCCCTGCTAGGTATAACATTAGTATAATAACCGCGAAATTCATATTAAATGCATAATTAAGGGCGGACAGATTCCACAATTGGAATTAAGCTAAATTATAACAAATATAGAGGATAATGATTAAATATACAGTTACGAAACTAAACAGGCAATCCTAATACATATACACTCCTGGAAATTGAAATAAGAACACCATGAATTCATTGTCCCAGGAAGAGGAAACTTTATTGACACATTCCTGGGGTCAGATACATCACATGATCACACTGACAGGACCATAGACACATAGACACAGACAACAGAGCATGCAAAATGTCGGCACTAGTACCGTGTATATCCACCTTTCGCAGCAATGCAGGCTGCTATTCTCCCATGGAGACGATCGTAGAGATGCTGGATGTAGTCCTGTGGAACGGCTTGCCATGCCATTTCCAGCTGGCACTAGTACCGTGTATATCCACCTTTAGCAGCAATGCAGGCTGCTATTCTCCCATGGAGACGATCGTAGAGATGCTGGATGTAGTCCTGTGGAACGGCTTGCCATGCCATTTCCAGCTGGCACTAGTACCGTGTATATCCACCTTTAGCAGCAATGCAGGCTGCTATTCTCCCATGGAGACGATCGTAGAGATGCTGGATGTAGTCCTGTGGAACGGATTGGTATGCGATTTCCAGCTGACACTAGTACCGTGTATATCCACCTTTCGTAGCAATGCAGGCTGCTATTCTCCAATGGAGAGGATGGTAGAGATGCTGGATGTAGTCCTGTGGAACGGCTTGCCATGTCATTTCCAGCTGGCGCTAGTACCGTGTATATCCACCTTTCGCAGCAATGCAGGCTGCTATTCTCTCATGGAGAGGATCGTAGAGATGCTGGATGTAGACCTGTGGAACGGCTTGCCGTGTCATTTCCAGCTGGCGCTAGTACCGTGTATATCCACCTTTCGCAGCAATGCAGGCTGCTATTCTCTCATGGAGAGGATCGTAGAGATGCTGGATGTAGTCCTGTGGAACGGCTTGCCATGTCATTTCCAGCTGGCGCTAGTACCGTGTATATCCACCCTTCGCAGCAATGCAGGCTACTATTCTCTCATGGAGAGGATCGTAGAGATGCTGGACGTAGTCCTGTGGAACGGCTTGCCATGCCATTTCCAGCTGGCACTAGTACCGTGTATATCCACCTTTCGCAGCAATGCAGGCTACTATTCTCCCATGGAGACGATCGTAGAGATGCTGGATGTAGTCCTGTGGAACGGCTTGCCATGTCATTTCCAGCTGGCACTAGTACCGTGTATATCCACCTTTCACAGCAATGCAGGATGCTATTCTCCCATGGAGACGATCGTAGAGATGCTGGATGTAGTCCTGTGGAACGGCTTGCCATGTCATTTCCAGATGGCGCTAGTACCGTGTATATCTACCTTTCGCAGCAATGCAGGCTGCTATTCTCCCATGGAGACGATCGTAGAGATGCTGGATGTAGTCCTGTGGAACGGCTTGCCATGCCATTTCCAGCTGGCGCTAGTACCGTGTGTATCCACCTTTCGTAGCAATGCAGAGTGCTATTCTCCCATGGAGACGATCGTAGAGATGCTGGATGTAGTCCTGTGGAACGGCTTGCCATGCCATTTCCAGCTGGCGCCTCAGTTGGACCAGCGTTCGTGCTGGACGTGCAGACCGTGTGAGATGACGTTTCAACCAGTCTCAAACATGCTCAATGGGGGTCAGATCCGGAGATCTTGCTGGCCAGGGTAGTTGACTTACACCTTCTAGATCACGTTGGGTGGCACGGGATAGATTGCGGACGTGCATTGTCCTGTTGGAACAGCAAGTTCCCTTGCCGGTCTAGGAATGGTAGAACGATGGGTTCGTTGACGGTTTGGATATACCGTGCACTATTCAGTGACCCCTCGACGATCACCAGAGGTGTACGGCCAGTGTAGGAGATCGCTCCCCACACCATGATGCCGGGTGTTGGCCCCGTGTGCCTCGGTCATATGCAGTGCTGATTGTCGCGCTCACCCGCACGGCGCCAAACACGCATACGACCATTATTGGCACCAAGGCAGAAGCGACTCTCATCGCTGAAGACGACACGTCTCCATTCGTCGCTCCATTCACGCCTGTCACGACACCACTGGAGGCGGGCTGCACGATGTTGGGGCGTGAGCGGAAGACGGCCTAACGGCTCGTGGGACCGTAGCCCAGCTTCATGGAGACGATTGCGAATGGTTCTCGCCGATACCCCAGGAGCAACAGTGTCCGAAATTTGCTGCGAAGTGGCGGTGCGGTCCCCTACGGCATTGCGTAGGATCCGACGGTCTTGGCGTGCATCTGTGCGTCGCTTCGGTCCGGTCCGAGGTCTACGGGCACGTGCACCTTCCGCCGACCACTGGCGACAACATCGATGTACTGTGGAGACCTCACGCCCCACATCTGGA
Organism: Mantis religiosa; assembly: GCA_030765055.1. Classification (NCBI taxonomy): domain Eukaryota; kingdom Metazoa; phylum Arthropoda; class Insecta; order Mantodea; family Mantidae; genus Mantis; species Mantis religiosa. The sequence goes on from CM060952.1 coordinate 210,778,423, forward strand.
GCAATTCGACGGTACGTCCAACCGGCCTCCCGCAAGCCCGCTATACGCCCTCGCTCAAAGTCCGTCATCTGCACATATGGTTCACGCCCACATTGTCGCGGCATGCTACCAGTGTTAAAGACTGCGATGGAGCTCCGTATGCCACGGCAAACTGGCTGACACTGACGGTGGCGGTGCCCAAACGCTACGCAGCTAGCGCCATTCGACGGCCAACACCGCGGTTCCTTGTGTGTCCGCTGTGCCGTGCGTGTGATCATTGCTTGTACAGCCCTCTCGTAGTGTCCGGAGCAAGTATGTTGGGTGTGAAACACCGGCGTCAGTGCGTTCTTATTTCCATTTCCAGGAGTGTATTTTATTACAAGCTCGTGAACCAAACGTGTAATGAGAGCCGGGAGAATGAACACTTACCATCACAGAAATTTTCCTTGTCTTAAGCCGACAAAGGTGGCATTGTTCGAGAATCGCTCAAGGCTAGACCCTAGTCGCCAGCCGATGCATTGGTCTGCGCATGATACGTGATCAGAGAATAGACACCGGGGATTTAAGCTACACTTTTTCAAACGTCCTTCTGCATGAATTACCTAGACCGTGGGGAAGTGAAAGTTGCGTGGAATACATGCCTCGGAAACTTGAAATTGCGATGAAATTTAAGAGTATGAATGAAACAACCTATAAGGAACAAGTAACGGGTCATATGACATCTAAAGTGTCCAAGATTCGGCGAAAGGAAGGGGAAGTTTGTGCAATGGCGACGTTTGATGTTTGCTAGATGATGATGATGAAGATATATAAAGGCGCTCAACTACGGCGGTCATCAGCACCCTTTAGAAAACCAGTCATGGCAAAAGCCAGATTTAAAACTTTCTAAAAACTATAAAAGTGTAACAAAACCTATTAAAAATACACGTACATAAAAAATCTATCAAAACCTACTAAAAATTTCGTTCACCTATTTCACCCTTTTTTTAATTCATCTTTCCACCAACACGGATCTCCACGCACGGCCTACACGTGGGTGGGGCTGTTGACCGTCTCCCTGAACCACGAAGAGGAGCCCACACGAGGGAGGCTGTTGGCTCGGGACCCCGGGTGCCAAACCCGTACCTACCAAAGTAGGCCCCTGTGGGGTGATGTTTGCTAGGAAAAGCACTCTGTATTGTTTTTTTATTGTTTTACGTGAAAGGAAAAAATGGATTTACCATTGGGCTGGTGACATAGGAGTCGCCGCTCCAGTGAAGTCACCGGAGCGGAATACCTACATAAAAAGCGTCCACTGTCTAGGGCAGTAGCCCTGGTGAAGTTGACTGGTTCCGCTCGTGGCACCTAGACTCAGAAGATTCAGAAGTGGCTGCGGCGATCCGCATGGAGGGTTGGGGGGATAGACGTCATGGCCAATAGGCCCTGACGCCCACCGTTTCTTTCAAGAGGTGGTGTCCTTCCTATATTGCTCCGTGGTGTTCGATATAGATCTGGTGAGGACCTGTACCTAAAGGAGGGTATCGGCGTGGCAGATCTGGTAGTGGCTTCCCTCGGGTGCGGTTGTCTCCGTGGGGCGGAAGGGCCACTTGCATGGGTGCTAATGCTCTTGCGAAGTCTCTGATGTTGTCAGCGATGGAGTTCTGATGCATCCTGAGAGCTCCCTCGAGATTAGCCGGGGTGAAGAGACGTGTATCGTTGATGTAGCCTACTGTTTTCTCCAACTTGGCCTTGCAGTAGTCCAGGGCTTCTGAACCGCCAGCAGTCTCCCGGGTACCGCGCTGCGAATCCTGGGTGGGTTCCTTTACCTTGTCCAAAGTGCGAAGTAGGGTTGCCTCACAAGTCGCAACCCGCGCAGTCAGCTCCGTGACTGCAGTCTGGATGTCTATGTATTGGGGAGTGAAGGGGGCAACAAATACTGAAAGTTCATCAAAGTCTGTGTTCGCGAACGGATGGAGCAACAAACATTAGGTGGTTATCGAATGAGAGCTATAGCGGATTTTCTGGTCTCAGTCCAACCTCTCTAACCATTTGAGCTACTATGACCAACGTGCCAACATGACATTAAAGTTTCCAACTGACTCGTGTTTCTCCCGGTAAACTACTAGGAGTTCTCATAAACACACGAGGCAACTACCTCAATGACGACTTACTATGCTGTAAGTACTTTATGGTCCAGGCTTTATAGTAAACCACTAGGAGTTCTCATAAACACACGAGGCAACTACCTTAATGACGACTTAATATGCTTTAAGTACTTTAAGGTCCGGGCTTCATAGTAAACCACTAGGAGTTCTCATAAACACATGAGACAACTACCTTAATGGCGACTTACTACGTTGTAAGTACTTTAAGGTCCGAGCTTTATAGTTAACCACTAGGAGTTCTCATAAACACATGAGACAACTACCTTAATGACGACTTACTATGCTGTAAGTACTTTAAGGTCCGAGCTTTATAGTAAACCACTAGGAGCTCTCATAAACACATGAGACAACTACCTTAATGACGACTTACTATGCTGTAAGTACTTTAATGCCCGGGCTTTATAGTAAACCACTAGGAGTTCTCATAAACACATGAGACAACTACCTTAATGCCGACTTACTATGCTGTAAGTACTTTAAGAACCGGGCTTTATAGTAAACCACTAGGAGTTCTCATAAACACATGAGACAACTACCTTAATGACGACTTACTATGCTGTAAGTACTTTAAGGCACGGGCTTTATAGTTAACCACTAGGAGTTCTCATAAACACATGAGACAACTAACTTAATGACGACTTATTATGCTGTAAGTACTTTAAGACCCGGACTTTATAGTAAACCACAAGGAGTTCTCATAAACACATGAGACAACTACCTTAATGGCGACTTACTATGGTGTAAGTACTTTAAGACCCGGGCTTTATAGTAAACCACTAGGAGTTCTCATAAACACATGAGACAACTACCTTAATGACGACTTACTATGCTGTAAGTACTTTAAGGCCCGGGCTTTATAGTAAACCACTAGGAGTTCTCATAAACACATGAGACAACTACCTTAATGACAACTTACCATGCTGTAAGTACTTTAAGATCCGGACTTTATAGTAAACCATTAGGAGTTCTCATAAACACATGAGACAACTACCTTAATGACGACTTACTATGCTTTAAGTACTTTAAGGCCCGGGCTTTATAGTAAACCATTAGAAGTTCTCATAAACACATGAGACAACTACCTTAATGACGACTTACTATGCTGTAAGTACTTTAATATCCGGACTTTATAGTAAACCATTGGGAGTTTTCATAAACACATGAGACAACTACCTTAATGACGACTTACTATGCTGTAAGTACTTTAAGACCCGGGCTTTATAGTAAACCACTAGGAGTTCTCATAAACACATGAGACAACTACCTTAATGACGACTTACTATGCTGTAAGTACTTTAAGACCACGGCTTTATAGTAAACCATTAGGAGTTCTCATAAACACATGAGACAACTACCTTAATGACGACTTACTATGCTGTAAGTACTTTAAGACCACGGCTTTATAGTAAACCACTAGGAGTTCTCATAAACACATGAGACAACTAGCTTAATGACGACTTACTATGCTGTAAGTACTTTAAGACCCGGGCTTTATAGTAAACCACTAGGAGTTCTCATAAACACATGAGACAACTACCTTAATGACGACTTACTATGCTGTAAGTACTTTAAGACCCGGGCTTTATAGTAAACCACTAGGAGTTCTCATAAACACATGAGACAACTACCTTAATGACGACTTACTATGCTGTAAGTACTTTAAGACCACGGCTTTATAGTAAACCACTAGGAGTTCTCATAAACACATGAGACAACTACCTTAATGACGACCTACTATGCTGTAAGTACTTTAAGACCCGGGCTTTATAGTAAACCACTAGGAGTTCTCATAAACACATGAGACAACTAGCTTAACGGCGACTTACTATGCTGTAAGTACTTTAAGACCACGGCTTTATAGTAAACCACTAGGAGTTCTCATAAACACATGAGACAACTAGCTTAACGGCGACTTACTATGCTGTAAGTACTTTAAGACCACGGCTTTATAGTAAACCACTAGGAGTTCTCATAAACACATGAGACAACTAACTTAATGACGACTTACTATGCTGTAAGTACTTTAAGGTCCGGGCTTTATAGTAAGCCACTAGGAGTTCTCATAAACACATGAGACAACTACCTTAATGACGACTTACTATGCTGTAAGTACTTTAAGACCACGGCTTTATAGTAAACCACTAGGAGTTCTCATAAACACATGAGACAACTACCTTAATGACGACTTACTATGCTGTAAGTACTTTAAGACCACGGCTTTATAGTAAACCACTAGGAGTTCTCATAAACACATGAGACAACTAGCTTAACGGCGACTTACTATGCTGTAAGTACTTTAAGGCCCGGGCTTTATAGTAAACCACTAGGAGTTCTCATAAACACATGAGACAACTACCTTAATGACGACTTACTATGCTGTAAGTACTTTAATGTCATATTGGCATATAGAGGTAACGAGATGCAACCCTGTAGACATATGCGACAATATCATTAAATACAATTATTCTAATAGACTAAAAATATGTTTAATATTATCTTTGAGAATGGGAGCACAAATTAGTTTGACGAAGCGAATATGTAGCTCAAAAGTAATTTATATTTTAGTGTATAGCCTTCATAGTGTAGACCAGCCCCCATGAATTAGGAATAATGAAAATTCATTTGAGGAATATAAAATAACGTACTATGAAATGTTAAATGTAAATATTTAGTCCCCTTCTCATGAAAACTCTGGCAAGAAGGCGATCATGAATTCGTACAGTGCACATAAACAACCAGTTAGCGTTTCATTATTCTCGTGGCTTACATGATCAAGCTTACAAAACGGTGATTTAGATCTACAGTCCCTCTGCGGAGTCCCTCCTTTAGGGATGAATCTGGCAGAGCTCCAAATGCTCTTGGCTCTTAGAAGCTATCTGATTAGCTAGAAAATATGGAATCTGCCTCTTTAACTATCGGTTTCATCTTAACCTTTAATGAATGCATTTTACTTCTTTACCCAATCTCCTTCCGCTTTGAAAGCGTACTACATAATTACAATAAATAATGGTTTCATACAATGTTGCCTCTACGAACTGGAACATTCTCTTCAAGCGCTATTTAAATGTTTCTTATTATAGATTCCAGTCTGTTTTTCTTTCTGTTATTGAGCAAACCATTTTAATCCTCAAAGTTATACTCCACTTCTTTATAAGTACTTATAAATCATCAGTGCTTAAGAGAATAATATATTTTATGTCATTATAAGAAATGTCATATCTTATTTCGTAAAACTTCAAATCTACCTAAACGCCTTGAGTAACTGGAGCAAAGACAATATTATTCATTTTAATATATCAAAATGTCCTCCACACCAAAAAATAATACTGTTTTTGAATGTAGAATAGATGGAGTTTATTTAAACATTTGAGAAACAACTGACTTAAGAGTTGGAAATTAATTGTTGTTTCACACTGGCCGTGTATAGGCTAAATTATGAAAACTTAAATGCCATAGCCGGGATTGCATTGTTCAGTCTATCTACCAATACTTTAGCATATACAGGGCTAGTGTGAAAGAGCAATTACTCTCTATTAAGTGACCTCATAATGGTTAACTATAAAGCCCGGGCCTTAAATACTTACAACATAGTAAGTCGTCATTACGGTAGCTGTCTCATATGTTTATGAGAACTCCTAGTGGTTAACTATAAAGCCCGGGTCTTAAAGTACTTACAGCATAGTAAGTCGTCATTAAGGTAGTTGTCTCACGTGTTTATGAGAACTCCTAGTGGTTAACTATAAAGCCCGGACCTTAAAGTACTTACAGCATAGTAAGTCGTCATTAAGTTAGTTGTCTCATGTGTTTATGAGAACTCCTAGTGGTTTACTATAAAGCCCGGGTCTTAAAGTACTTACAGCATAGTAAGTCGTCATTAAGGTAGTTGTCTCATGCGTTTATGAGAACTCCTAGTGGTTTACTATAAAGCCCGGGTCTTAAAGTACTTACAGCATAGTAAGTCCTCATTAAGGTAGTTGTCTCATGCGTTTATGAGAACTCCTAGTGGCTTACTATAAAGCCCGGGCCTTAAAGTACTTACAGCATAGTAAGTCGTCATTAAGGTAGTTGTCTCATGTGTTTATGAGAACTCCTAGTGGTTTACTATAAAGCCCGGGTCTTAAAGTACTTACAGCATAGTAAGTCGTCATTAAGTTAGTTGTCTCATGTGTTTATGAGAACTCCTAGTGGCTTACTATAAAGCCCGGACCTTAAAGTACTTACAGCATAGTAAGTCGTCATTAAGTTAGTTGTCTCATGTGTTTATGAGAACTCCTAGTGGTTTACTATAAAGCCCGGGTCTTAAAGTACTTACAGCATAGTAAGTCGTCATTAAGGTAGTTGTCTCATGTGTTTATGAGAACTCCTAGTGGTTTACTATAAAGCCCGGGTCTTAAAGTACTTACAGCATAGTAAGTCGTCATTAAGTTAGTTGTCTCATGTGTTTATGAGAACTCCTAGTGGTTTACTATAAAGCCCGGACCTTAAAGTACTTACATCATAGTAAGTCGTCATTAAGGTAGTTGTCTCATGTGTTTATGAGAACTCCTAGTGGTTTACTATAAAGCCCGGGTCTTAAAGTACTTACAGCATAGTAAGTCGTCATTAAGGTAGTTGTCTCATGTGTTTATGAGAACTCCTAGTGGTTTACTATAAAGCCCGGGTCTTAAAGTACTTACAACATAGTAAGTCCTCATTAAGGTAGTTGTCTCATGCGTTTATGAGAACTCCTAGTGGCTTACTATAAAGCCCGGGCCTTAAAGTACTTACAGCATAGTAAGTCGCTATTAAGGTAATTGTCTCATGTGTTTATGAGAACTCCTAGTGGTTTACTATAAAGCCCGGGTCTTAAAGTACTTACAGCATAGTAAGTCGACATTAAGGTAGTCGACTCATGTGTTTATGAGAACTCCTAGTGGTTTACTATAAAGCCCGGGTCTTAAAGTACTTACAGCATAGTAAGTCGACATTAAGGTAGTTGTCTCACGTGTTTATGAGAACTCCTAGTGGTTAACTATAAAGCCCGGGTCTTAAAGTACTTACAGCATAGTAAGTCGTCATTAAGGTAGTTGTCTCACGTGTTTATGAGAACTCCTAGTGGTTAACTATAAAGCCCGGACCTTAAAGTACTTACAGCATAGTAAGTCCTCATTAAGGTAGTTGTCTCATGCGTTTATGAGAACTCCTAGTGGCTTACTATAAAGCCCGGGCCTTAAAGTACTTACAGCATAGTAAGTCGCTATTAAGGTAATTGTCTCATGTGTTTATGAGAACTCCTAGTGGTTTACTATAAAGCCCGGGTCTTAAAGTACTTACAGCATAGTAAGTCGACATTAAGGTAGTCGACTCATGTGTTTATGAGAACTCCTAGTGGTTTACTATAAAGCCCGGGTCTTAAAGTACTTACAGCATAGTAAGTCGACATTAAGGTAGTCGACTCATGTGTTTATGAGAACTCCTAGTGGTTTACTATAATGCCCGGGTCTTAAAGTACTTACAGCATAGTAAGTCGTCATTAAGGTAGTTGTCTCATGTGTTTATGAGAACTCCTAGTGGTTTACTATAAAGCCCGGGCCTTAAAGTGCTTACAGCATAGTAAGTCGTCATTAAGGTAGTTGTCATATGTGTTTATGGGAACTCCTAGTGGTTTACAATAAAACCCGGGCCTTAAAGTACTTACAGCATAGTAAGTCGTCATTAGGGTAGTTGTCTCATGTGTTTATGAGAACTCCTAGTGGTTTACTATAAAACCCGGGTCTTAAAGTACTTACAGCATAGTAAGTCGTCATTAAGGTAGTTGTCTGATGTGTTTATCAGAACTCCTAGTGGTTTACTATAAAGCCCGGGCCTTAAAGTCTTTACAGCATAGTAAGTCGTCATTAAGGTAGTTGTCTCATGTGTTTATGAGAACTCCTAGTGGTTTACTATAAACCTCGGGCCTTAAAGTACTTACTGCATAGTAAGTCGTCATTAAGGTAGTTGTCTCATATGTTTATGAGAACTCCTAGTGGTTTACTATAAAGCCCGGGCCTTAAAGTACTTACATCATAGTAAGTCGTCATTATGGTAGTTGTCTCATATGTTTATGAGAACTCCTAGTGGTTTACTATAAAGCCTAGGCCTTAAAGTACTTACATCATAGTAAGTCGTCATTAAGGTAGTTGTCTCATGTGTTTATGAGAACTCCTAGTGGTTTACTATAAAGCCCGGGCCTTAAAGTACTTACATCATAGTAAGTGGTCATTAAGGTAGTTGTCTCATGTATTTATGAGAACTCCTAGTGGTTTACTATAATGTCCGGGCCTTAAAGTACTTACAGCATAGTAAGTCGTCATTAAGGTAGTTGTCTCATGTGTTTATGAGAACTCCTTGTGGGTTACAGGGAAATACACAAGTCAGTTGGAGATTTTAATGTCATGTTGGCACGTTTGCCATAGTAGCTCAGGGGTTAGAGCGGCTGGACGTAGACCGGAAGATACGTGGTTCAAAACCGGGCTATGGCATTGAATTTTTCAGTTTAACTCTATTTCCAAACTGATTTAAGAGTTTTTCTAATAATGATTTGTAATTTAATAGGTACATCAACTCAGTACTCGGCTTAGCATATAGAAATCTGGTATTCATTTTTCCTAGCTGACCAAACTAAAACGATGCTAGACTTTCTGTTACATTATATAATTTATTTGTAAGATCTATACTCGAATATGGTCCAACCTATACCACCAAATTTATTATACCTATAGAAGTTATTCAATACAAATTCATAAGGTATGTTATTTACAAAACTTGTCATTATATTCGTAAGTTCATATCATATACTTCACATACTTACGAAAAACTGTCAGTTATTGCTTTTCCTTTATAAATTACTTCATAATAAGTTTGATGGCCCTAACGTACGTTCCAACTGCTGGACCTAATAGATTTGGTGATTCTTTTCTTCTTCAGAAGATAAATATTGATTTATATAATACACCTGTGTGTGGAATGTAGTGTGTGATGAATTCTTGTAGTGAAGTGAACGGCAATTTTGGAGAGAGTTCCTGCTGTTGTATGCTTCACAGCGAAACGATTTGTAAACCTATGAATCGATTCAGAGAAATGAGATCTATTTGTGATAGAAACTTCAAGTAAATAGTCATGTCCTTACAGTAAGGATATCGGAAAACCTTAGAACGAAATTCAAATAAATCTCTTACGAAGCTTGCACAGCATTAAAGGTTTTCCCAAACTTCGTCTAGGAATACCAATAAAGTTTAAAGGCTAAAACTCTTAAGTTAATTTAAATCAATTCTACTCGTTAATGTAAGTAGAACTTAGGTAGAATGGCTATGAGAGTGATACGATCATGCTACAGTAAACTGCCGGATATAAATGTCAAATGGTTGGAGAGGATTTATACGGCAGTAGTAGAAAGTATAATGTTACATGGATCAGAGTTTTGGGGAATAGATGAGGCTTGGAGAGAGACTGATAGAGTGCATAGATCCTTTTGTAAATATATATTGGAATTACCGATAACATCGCCTAATGGGGCAGCACAATTAGAACTAGACAGGCATTCTACTAAAATTAAAATCTTGTCAAGAGCAATAAAAAATTTATACAGAATCACAAACTTGGAAGATGGCAATATAATTAAAGAATGTTTTTTAATATTCAAAAGAGAAGTAACTGGGGTGGGTCTTGGGCACATAAAATGTATGACCTGTTGAAGCAGATATGTATGCGTCATCCTTGGATAAATGCAGAGTATGTGTATAGAGGCTTCTGGAAAGAAGTTAAGCTAAGATTAGAAGATATTAACAGACAAGACATTTTCGCCAATACCAGTGACAAAAGCTCACTAAGATTATATAAAGAAATAAAAACAACCTGGGTGAGGGAAGGATATATAGATATATGTAGTAAGTTAGGGCGAGAAGTTTTTGCTTGGGCGAGAACAGGAGTGAGAAATTTGAAAGGTATAGATCAAGAGAGGGAGCTAGATAAATGTCCATTGTGTGGAGAAGAGAATGCAGATTTCCATTGTAAATTAAATTGTAGTCAAACAAAGATATGTAGAGAGCAGGCTTGGCTAAGTAAATGGGACAGAAAGGTATAGATCAAGAGAGGGAGCTAGATAAATGTCCATTGTGTGGAGAAGAGACTGTAGATTTCCATTGTAAATTAAATTGTAGTCAAACAAAGATATTTAGAGAGCAGGCTTGACTACGTAAATGGGACAGAAAGGTATAGGACAAGAGAGGGAGCTAGATAAATGTCCATTGTGTGGAGAAGAGAATGCAGATTTCCATTGCATATTAAATTGTAGTCAAACAAAGATATTTAGAGAGCAGGCCTGGCTACGTAAATGGGACAGAAAGGTATAGGACAAGAGAGGGAGCTAGATAAATGCCCATTATGTGGAGAAGAGAATGCTGATTTCCATTGTATATTAAATTGTAGTCAAACAAAGATATTTAGAGAGCAGGCCTGGCTACGTAAATGGGACAGAAAGGTATAGGTCAAGAGAGGGAGCTAGATAAATGTCCATTGTGTGGAGAAGAGAATACAGACTTCCATTGTATATTATATTGTAGTCAAACAAAGATATGGAGAGAGCAGACTTGGCTACGTAAATGGGACAATTTGGGGGGTGAAGTAGTAATTAGAAAAAATGTTGTCAGTAAAAGGAGAAAAGAACAGGAGAAATATAGGGAATTATTTAGGGAAACTTAAAGAGAGATGGCTAAGAACAATTAAGAGAAAAATGTAGAATGGGATAGGTGAAATGGCAGAAAGTGTAAAAAGGAGCAGAGGGCCTCCAATACACAAAAACCTAGGGTTAGCTGTATGGGGACCGAATTTTCAAATACTGAAGATGGGAGTCAACAGCTGAATCCTTAGCAATTTTCATTACTGAAAGGAGCAAAACCCGACTAAATTAATAACTACACCTTTGTTATTAAATGACTAATGCGACTATAGCAAACCATTTTCTAGTGTGATCAATCCGTAGAAGGGGAATAACTTCTGAAAATGTAAATTACTAATCTGACAAAGGCCTAATGTCAAATATATCATCAGTGTAGTTCTGTCATTGTCGCTATTATCGTATGCAAATTCAGCTGTTTGTTTCAGTAATATATTTCTTCTCCCAATAATTATCAATTCTTTTACTCCTTTGGTTGAAAAAGAAACCTATGTCATTAAGGGAAGCATTTTCGTACTAAACAATTTCTCTAATTATAGGCAGTATATGAAGGAAACAATTATTTTTCAAATCTTGGTCAGGGTAAAGTACCTAGATAAGGTTTTTTCGGAGTTTAACTTATCCTGAAAAACGAATGCGGTGCAACACTATCCTCTGTGGACCCTGGGCTTACTTGAGAATCACTTCACGCATTCCATTCATCGTGCGATATGACCTAACGTTGGAGGACTGAATTATAGAAAAAAATAGAATTTTCTAAACTGTGATCAATCTGTACAAATAAGACATTGCCGTAATACAAAATACTTGATTTAAATGCATCACAGTGTTAAGCTACAGAAGATTGAGTATATAATTTTAGATATTTATTATTATTATTATTATTATTATTATTATTATTATTATTATTATTATTATTATTATTATTATTATTATTATTATTATTATGATTATTATTATGATTATGATTATTATGATTATGATTATTATGATTATGATGATTATGATTATGATTGTTATCATTATTGTTATCATTATTGTTATCATTATGTTAGTTAGTTACTAACACTCCCCACATGGCAACCTTGGCCTTCGGGGTAACCTCACCCCACCAAGTGATGACCGGACCCATTTCTCAGGTGGAGGCACCCAGAGGGCGGTGTCCATTACCTCCGATGATAGGGTGATAGTGAAGATGGCGGTGAGGTGAGAGGACCTACAGTTTTTACCGTGGACTCCGAACCACGTTGGGCATAGGGGATACTTCACGTGTGCTAGACAGAGGTGAAGGCGTGGATAGGGCCGACTTAAAATCGCCAACCCCAGAGCCGGGAATCGAACTCGGGACCCTTAGAACGGGAGCCGCGAACGAAACCACCGCGCTACCCCGGCGCCCTTTGTTATCATTATTGTTATCATTATTGTTATCATTATTGTTATCATTATTGTTATCATTATTGTTATCATCATTATTATCATCATTATTATCATCATTATTATTATTATCATCATTATTATTATCATCATTATTATTATCATCATCATTATTATTATTATCATTATTATTATTATCATTATTATTATTATCATTATTATTATTATCATTATTATTATTATTATTATTATTATTATTATTATTATTATTATTATTATTATTATTATTATTATTATTATTATTATTATTATTATTATTATTATTATTATTATTATTATTATTATTATTATTATTATTATTATTATTATTATTATTATTATTATTATTATTATTATTATTATTATTATTATTATTATTATTATTATTATTATTATTATTATTATTATTATTATTATTATTATTATTATTATTATTATTATTATTATTATTATTATTATTATTATTATTATTATTATTATTATTATTATTATTATTATTATTATTATTATTATTATTATTATTATTATTATTATTATTATTATTATTATTATTATTATTATTATTATTATTATTATTATTATTATTATTATTATTATTATTATTATTATTATTATTATTATTATTATTATTATTATTATTATTATTATTATTATTATTATTATTATTATTATTATTATTATTATTATTATTATTATTATTATTATTATTATTATTATTATTATTATTATTATTATTATTATTATTATTATTATTATTATTATTATTATTATTATTATTATTATTATTATTATTATTATTATTATTATTATTATTATTATTATTATTATTATTATTATTATTATTGATACCGAAATTAAAGGATTGCAATAAGTAAAGAATCATGATGGATTTCAAAGGAATGTTGGTTCTTTGTTACAACACGTGCAGGTGAAGTTGAGTCGAATAGCAGTTGTGGGTGAATAAGTTGTTTTAACAAAAGAAACGTAAGAAACGGTGTCCTTAGCAGATTTCTAAAGGATGGCATTTGACTTGTTTGAATAGGGTATTCTTCGGATCATTCATAATGTCATGACAAAACAGCCACAAAGGAAATCTTTGTGTGAAAAGAGGCTTTTGAGAAAGTGAAAGTTACATATACACCCACACACGCAGTTGTGGACAACAGTCTTCGGCGTGTAGCCGATTAGAGCACATCGTGGCTGGCAAGCCATTAAAACAGTATGAGGCGTGAGGGCGATTAGGGCAGTCCTCTTGTTCTGTCTTCGGCCAGGCATACCAGAAATGAGAGAATATATTTGTCGGTTCATAGATACGTGAGGAACGAATAAAGTGTATCGAGTAATAAACATTCTGCCGTCAGTAATTCTAAACAGAGATATTGGTAACCCTTGGTCGGCAACTTCAATTTCGCTGTTCTTTTTTTTTTAAAAAAAAGCAGTAAATAAATAGGTTTGAAACGGGCATTCCCGTGTCATTAAAATATCCTTCTTACACGCATCCACGCATACCCTGTGAGGAACCTCATTGCTTTAGTCTGAGCCTCACATTATAATAGCTTCAAAGTAGCATCAACGTAGAACTCATCGTTCGCTAATCATTATTGTTTCATTGTTATTGTTGCAGTTAATATGAAACAATCTCGTGTTAGTGTAATACTGAGGGATGTGTATAAAATATATAAATAAAATAAATAAATATCTCCCGCCACCGAGATAGTTACGAATGCAAAACATACCTTAGAAATGAAAGAGAGACAACAATTCCACTGTCATGTCTAAAGTGCTATAGATACAGTCCCAGACAGTCGATCAGCAGTATCTACTGACAAATCAAAAGGGAATAGTGTTTCCAACTATCTCCTTATCACAATGTTCAATCACTTTGTATATGATTTCTCGCGCTTGCCGATGTATGACACATTGCTGTGTTTGTGTCTCAAGAGGGTTCACTTTCACTGGACTGCCCGTGTATGTTCGATAAGCTAAGGTAAACATCTCGGTGTTGCGGAACGCCGCACAACTTCGGTGGCCCTCTGCACTGAAAGCCACACGCATCCACACCCAGCACGGACCCTCGCAGCTTGTCCGGCTTCAGCTCGCCGACCACCGGGACTACGAGGCAGCCTTGGCAGCGGGCTTGCCCTTCCTAGGGCAGCTCCTCCCTATCGAGGCTGCAAGAGCGGTGAGTCGAGTTCCATGTCGGCGTTCCTGCTGCTACGGGCACACCGCCGAGAGTTGCACTGCCCGGCCAAGATGCCATTTTCTGTGGTGCTCCAACACTAACCGGGCAGTGCCGCCAGCACGACGTTCGCCGCCGCCGTCGATACTGCGCCACCTGTGATGGCTTCGGCCATTTTACAGGACAGGCGCAGTGCCCATACTACCCGAAGGACTGACAACCACTGCAACCACTCGCCGCCACATGCCCTTCACCGGCCACGGGAACAGCTGCAAAACCGCTCGTGGAGGCCTTGCGGGACCTCCGCAATGACATGAGCAACATCTCAGCCAGACTGGTCGCCATCGAGCTGAAGGTTGCAACCACCTCCAACAAAACTGCATCCATTGGGCCCTCCGGCGAGGCAATACAGGACCTCCACTCGGAGGTTCTTAACCTCGGCCCTCGCCTGACCAACCTAGAGGAGGCACTTAGCAGCTCACACAACGCTGACCACACCAGGACGTTAGACACCATTGACTAACGCACGAGACAACTAGAACAACTCACCACTGAGGCCACAACAAAACTGACAGAACTCCTGACCAAGGCATCTCAACTTGACCTCCTTCAGACACTTGCCGCAACCTGCAATTCCAACACGAGAACACTCCAAGACATAACGAAACTACAAACATCCACCACCAACCAGGTACAACAGACTGCTTTTGAACATCGCGATCTACTCACGAAGATAGACTTAAGCCTCAAAGACATCCTCCAGACTCTTAAACAGATGGTTTCAAAGAAGATGGAATTAAAACTTGCCGTGGCCGACCTTACACTTGACCCAGACCAACTGCGTGAGTACTTCACTCAGGTACTCGCGACGCTAGACAACGTGCACGCTCACCGTTGATACCGAAATTATGGTTTGCCAGAAGCAAAGAATCATGATAGATGTCAAAGGAATGTTGGTTCTTTGTTACGACGAGGGCAAGGCCAGTTCAGTTGGGGAAAGTCTATAACAAAGCCGTGTAAGAAACAGTGTCCTTAGAAGAGTTCTAAAGGAATTGTCACTTGACGTGTATGAATAGGGAATTCTTTGGATCATTTACAATGGCGACCAAAACAGCCACAAAAGGGATTTTGTCTGAAAAGGAATTTTGAGAGGGAAAGTTAGAGATATACACGCGTGCAGCTGTGGTTAGGGGCACTCTTCGGCGTAAGGCCGATGGGGACAGTTCGTGGCTAGGAAGCCATTATAAACTCTTCGGCGTGAAGCCGATAAGAGAGGAGTCTGAGACGTGAAGCCTATTAGAGCGGTCAACTTCTTCTGTCTTGTATATTTGTCGGGTCATCAAGATTTATTGAGAAATAAACAATTAGCATTCAGTAACTCTAAACCGAGATTGGTAAACCTCGGTCGGCAACTTCCATTTTGATATTTGAAAAGAAGAAGCAGTGAGTAAATAATTTGGAAACTTGCATTCCAGTGTTATTAAAATCTCCTTCTCACACCCATACACGCATACCCTGAGGGAAACCTCATTGCTCACCATTATTTTTGCTTCAAATTGGCGCACAACGTGGAGCAGTGGTAACCCTTGAACGCCACCATCTATAATTTGCATCAAATTGGAGTTCCAACGTGGAACTTGTGTACACCAATCATTTTTGTATCACCTTCTACACCTCTCAGACACAGACGAGACTACTCGCCATTGACGCCGTTAGAACATCCCAAGCACTCCAAGTGCACAGTTAAACAAATAAAGAAATCACCTCATATGCCTCACATACTTTCCTTCCTTTTTACACCCGGCGATCCATCCAGGGCCTCTTGGTCATTGTTGGACCGATAAGTCCAGAAGTTCTACTCCCATTAGCCTTGAACCCGTAGGAACAAGACCCGGGACTCCTTCAACCAGGGAGTATCCGAGCTGTCCCAAAGGGCGCTCGGCGTCCTCCGTGGGGCTTTCCATAGGGCAGGACCTAGAGACTAACAAGCCCCCCCATCTGGTCCTATGGACTCAAGACGGGATGGAAGTGGATACGCCACTTAGGCGCGTCAACACTCAAGGTGAAGACTACCGATATGACCTCGGTGGGGCCGCCTGGTGATCTAGCACACCTTCTACTAGCTGAGCAGGCTAGTACCCGGGAGACTTAATGGCTTCCCTCAACCCCGTCCGAAGACGTACCCGATTCCCACGGGTATCGGGAACACGCTGCCCCCTCGAAGCCATCCCAATCCGAACAACTCCCGAGGGAGGGCCTTGGCTGTTCGGTTCGAGGTTCCTCTAGTAACGTCAGAGATACCACGAGTGCTAAGGGTCCGCAGCGCCAGCACTTTGGCAGCTGGAAGGGACTGATCCCTTCCCCTACGGGAGGTCATGGTTGGACCCCCGGACATATACCTGTGGATTCGCTCGTGCCCTTCTGGCACCAGCACTCCAAAACCGATAATAACGGGGGTGCATCCGCGGAACCCAACACCTTTCTCTCCTTTTATTCCCTCCTAAAAGCCTCGCCCTATAAAAAATCCCGATACGTCTTTCCATGTAGTACACTTTCTTAAAGATCGTAACAAAGTATGACGACAATGAGAACATCGTTTCCAAAGTCATCTGTAGATATTATGGTTATAATTTGTATTCAGAAATCTTAGAGCATAAAAAAATTCCCCTGGGCTTACAACGAAATGGCTTTATGTTGGCTTTGTTAAAAATGTGAAATAAATAAAGTTTCTTCTCTCTCTAATATATTAAATTAACCTCCAGTGATTTGCCTAAGCATCAATTTCCATAACTGTCTATATAGTTTATCGTTTAGAATTTACGCACTGCCGAGAGCTAGGGCATTTTGAACATGTCGGCATATTTGTTAAAAATACAAAACTGTTTGTAAAAATTGCAACACAAAGAAGGATACGCATGAATTCAGTGAATTTAATAACACGGTTTAGGTACATGAAAAGTAGCAAATGAAAAACTTTTCAAATGTACATGACCCTTGAGCCCTAATATTCAGTATTTGTTGTGGCCTCCACACGGCCCTGGCATTGCATCACAAAGGTTCTGAATGCGTCACTAAGGTATTTTCCCTCCACGCAGTTTGAATTCGAGACAAAGCTCCTTGACACTAGTTATTGGAGGACTATGACGGACTAGATGCCGACCAACCACATCCCAGACATGTTCGATGTGTGACATGTCAGGCGAACGTGCAGACCAGGAAAGCAATGGTACCCGATGTTCTTCGAAGAAAGCTTGTACATTCCTAGCAATATGTTGGCGGGCATTGTTCTGTTGAGATATAGCCGGAGAAGATGCCTGAAGCAGAGGGAGTATTGTCGTGCTGCTTGAACCGTTACCATGAATTTATCTTTGGTAATACATAACGCACCGATTACTCCACGTCGAGCGTCGCGCCGTGGTTCAGTGGTTAGACGGCTTGGCTCTCACCAAGGCGGCCTGGGTTCGCTCCCAGGCGACCGCAAAGTGAGACTTCTGGTGTACAACACGACGCTGGGGCGCGTTTTCTCCGGGATCTCCAGTTTCCTCCGCCATCTCATTCCACCGGTACAGCATCTTCATCTCATGTACCATTAGTGTCACCGCCTGCGGTGCGTATGTATTAATAGCGGGCGTTAAACACTACACATTTCATTTTTTCCACGTTGAGTGAACATCTATGTGTCATTTGTGATTTCCCATAGCGGAGGGGATCCGTCCCGTTCAGCTGCTGTGGTGCCAGCGCTGTGGACATCTAGCACTCGTGGTACCTCTGACGTTACTAGAGGAACCTGGGGCCTAACCTCCGAGCCCTTCCCGTGAGGGAGTTCTTCGGATTGGGTTGGACTCGAGGAGGCAGTAGTTCCCGATAGCCTAGGGTCATCGGGTACGTCTCCGGTCGGGGTTGAGAGAAGCTATATATTCCCGCGTACTAGCCAGCATAGCTGGTAGAAGGTGTGCGCCACCAGCCGGTCCTACCGAGGTTGATCAGTAGCCTTCCCCTTTGGGTTTGGCGCGCGTAAGTGGCATATACACTTCCATCCCCTCTTCTGTTTTCCGAGCAGATGGGTTGGGGGACTTGTTAGTCTCTAGGTTTTTCACTATGGAAAATCCCACGGAGGCGCCGGGCGTCCTTCGGGAACAGCTCGGTGAATCCCTGGTTTTGAGAGGGGAACGGTGTCACCTTGTGAGCTGCCAACGTAGACATCCTCGCCCTGTGAATTCCATTGTCTGAATCACTCTTACTAGAATAATCAGTGCTTTTTCGGAGAGGTTTCTATTAACAAAGATAAACCTATGATAACGGTTCGAGCAGCGCAACTATACCTCAGACTCTACAACCTCCGTTAGGCACCGGTTGCTGTTCAAAGTGCCCTCAGTACGTAGGAGGCGAGATCGGTTGTTGTAACCAATGCCGCCCCAAACCATTACACCTGGTGTTTGTCCGGTCTGCCGCTCAACAATGCAACCTCCAAATTGCGCTCACCACGGTACCGTCGGACACGTGTGCGGCAATTACTGTAGCACACGTTGAAGCGCGACTCATCCACAAAGACTACATTTTACCATTAAGCATTCCAGCGACGGTGTTCAAATGCCCATTGTAGACGTAAGAGCTTGTGTTTTCTGGACATTGGAAGTCAACGTAATGATATGCGTGCAACCAGTCCAAACTGCAACAGACGGCGACGAACCGATTATGCAGAACGTTCACACCCGCTGCAGTGTTCCAGCGTCGAGCCAACACTTTGGATGAAGTAGTATGTTCCGTTATGGCCATACGGACAAGATGATAGTCATGCCGTGCTGTTGTCTTTTTCGTGGTCCAGTTCCCGCTCTTCGCTGCGTACGAGCTTCATCTATGCACTGCCATACGCAACACTGTCATAGCAGCATGCCCTGCACGGGTCGAAGTGTCACTGTAAGACAAAGACGCTTCCGAGAGACCAATTATTCAACCCCGTTCTAACTCGGTCAAATGCCGATATGGCTCCCTCTGACGTCGACGTGGTGTCACCTTATTGTTTGCACAGCTCTGCACTAACTACACTAAACTTGTCGGACTGACACGCGAGGGCTCTGCTTGGCCTACGTGTACCCCATAATCACTTATTGATAGAGTCAACATGAAGAATTCAATGCCATTGCCGGGATTTGAACCACGGATCTCCTGGTTTCTTTCCAGTCGCTCTAACCTATTGACCTACCATGGTCAATGTGCCGTCTTGACATTAAATTCTCCATTTGACTCGTATATTTCCCCGGTAGATCACTAGGGGCTCTCGCATCCGAGATACACCGTTTGTGGTGACTTACTATCGTAAGTATGTGTGTCCCAGGCTTCATCATTTAACTTTTATTATTTTAGTTAATTGATGGAAATTAATAATTTCTTTACACTAGCCGTATATAGGCTAAGATATTTGATAGATAGAGTCAAAATGAAAAATTCAGTGCCATGGCCGGGATTTGAAACATGGATCTCCTGGTTTCCATCCAGTCGCTCTAACCCACGTTGACTCTATCAAAGATCTTAGCCTATATACGGCTAGTGTGAAGAAATGATTAATTTCCATCAATTAACTAAAATAATAAGAGTTAAATGATGAAGCCTGGGACTCAAGTACTTACAATAGTAAGTCTCCACAAACGGTGTATCTTGGATGCGAGAGCTCCTAGTGGTTTACCGGGGAAATAAAGGAGTCAAATGGAGAATTTAATATCAGGACGGCACGTTGGCAATGGTAGTTCAATGGCTTAGAGTGACAAGAGCGCTTCTATGGTTAGGTAAACTGGCATATAATTTTGATGCCCGGCGCCTAATTTCATCCTCCACGTATGGAAGACCCGATGCTTCATGAAGCAACCTGGTGGGAGTTAGGTCATACGACTCTTCGCTTTTCCCTTCAGCTCATTATTTTTAATTAGTTAATTGACAGAACGCATACGGGGTCTCCTTTATAGGAACAACTTCTCTCTCATCTTTCTAGACCTCCCAAGATGTCCCCTGTCAAAACTAGGCTTGAAAATACACACCGGGTGTGACCCTTGAAATTTACGGTTGCGTCTGTCCTAACCACGGGGAAGAAATCGACCTCTTCAGTGTCCGTCACCAAACTCACAGTATGCACAACAATTTTCTGTTTTAATACATGTATTTAACATTTAATTAATCAACTCGAGGAAGAGAGCACCGTTTCACTGTTCACTCACCATTTCTTTGGATCCTGGAACACAAGAAAATGAAATAACTGTAAAATTCGAAGTAATATGCATTACCCTATAGCTATACCCTATAGCTTACCTCGCTCCGTGAGGTCATCTCACTCAGTACAGATGGTAGAGCCTGTTTAGTTAACGCATGTGCAGTTCGGAGTCAAAGGAACCCGAGCCTTCCGCCCAATAATGACCGCCATAAATCTATCTCCACACTTCAGAAATGGAACACTGTCGTTGAGGATCAATAGCATCCCTGATTTTCTTGAAGTGACAGTTGCATGTCTACTCCACGTGGAGTCTCAGTTGCCAAAGTTCCAACTTCCAGTTGATCTGTTTCATTACGTGCAGAAATTCGTTGTGTGTCACGATGTGAAAACCGTGGGAGGAAAATGCAGTGCTAAATGCAAATGAAGTAGCAGATAACTTTCAGTCAAGTGAAAATAATCAAAGTGAAGACAATAGTGTGAATAACTGGGCCGAGTTATGTTACTGGAGAAGCCTCGAAAAATAAAGTTATAACGGGAACCCTTTCTAAGCAAATTCAAGCGCTTGTTTTGGACATATATAAATATGTACTGAAAAATAATCTTGGTAAGGGGTTATGCAATGAACCTGATGATAAGTTCTGGGTATTCGCAGAAATAAAGTAAGAAATATTGTGACGAAAGGAATACCAAGGATGCCGATCAAGTGTGAAAACAAAAGGAAACGTTTCTCTAAAGTAGATAATTTCACATGCGATTTAATTCGTCGAGAAATTTATAGATTCTGTGCAAAAGGGAGAGCGCCCACCTTAGACAAATTGGTTGCACATTTGCAAGAAATTTGTGATTTTTCTTATGGGCGCTTCACTTTGCGCGGTCTCCTACAGGAGCTGGGTTTAGAATACTGCACATTGAATAAGATAAGGGTTATTATGGAATCCAGTAGAATTATAGCTTGGCGATATATATATATATATATCTGTGTGTGTGTGTGTTTGTGTGTGTGTGTGTAAGTTTCGCAGTAATGGACATAAGATTATTTAGACGAAACCGCGTACGACACCCATGACGTATCGAGAAAGGTGGCAACCTTACAGAAAGATCCAGGGAGAAGAAGGGTCGGGGGTCTTAAAACGATTATAAGGGTTCGTCAAAGGCAGAAGCCAACGTGCACACGCGTAAACTAAACGGACTTGAATAGAAAAAAACTGAAGGTGTAGGTAATGTTGAGAAACAGGTTGAAGTCACGCTGGGAATGTTACTTAGTTTATTTGTGTAAGTTGCTAACAGTTGGGAGTTACGATAAAAGTAGTCTTTTATTTCAGAACCTTTGCATTCTTAGCAGCTAGTAAAAGGACGCTGTCAGGCATTTTAATTCAGTACGTGCAGTAATACATGATTTGGTAGTTTTTATCCCATGCAGGAAAACACGAAAACAGTAGTTAATATGACATTGCGTGAAACATTAGCAATAGTAAAAAAGCAAGAAGGAAACAGTGTTTTCTGTTTCCAACTCCTAAATGCCCACGCCCAATGCAACATGTCCAATGTTTAAATGGTTGCGTGACAATGTCCTTAATGCGTGCTATGGTAAAAGAAATGTAGGTTTTTTAGCGTCTGTCATAGCTATAATACATGAAAATCGAGCATCGAGACTATACTTTCAGAAAGCCAGAAAACTGTTAATATCTTACTGTTGAATCAGCGATGAGATATTTTCACTTTTACAATGTTTACTCTAACAGTGAATGTAAAGTAAATTGCATATGTACGTTTTCTTCGTTTCATTATGCTATAAGTTAATGTAGCCAAAGAAAAATATATGTTAAATTTGTTGAAAAACAATATTCCGATACAAGGGGGAACGCAAAAGAAACCGGATTGTTGTCATGAAAACTTTCTTGATGAAACTTTTTACAAAATTACTTCATCCACCTTCAAAATGCTCTCCATTACATGTGATGCACTTGTCAAGTTTCTTTTCCCACTGTTGGAAGCATGTTTGGAACTCTTCAAGTTTGATATTGTCCAGTGCCATTTGCGAAGCTGTTTTTACCGCCTCCACGTTATCATAACTGTCCACTTTTAGCGCTTTTATTATTCGTGTAAATAGGAAAACGTCACACGGGGCTAGGTCCGGCAAATACAGAGCGTGGGGAACGACAGACCACATCTGAGATACCAGATAGTGGGTAACTCGTAAGGCCGTGTGTGCTGGAGCGTAGTCGTAATGCAGAAACCAGTCACCTGATCGCCAAAGTTCAGGGCGTTTCCTCCTCACCTCCTCTCGCAGACGCCTTAAAACATCCAAGTAAAAGTGCTGGTTAACAGTCTGGCCAGGGGGTACGAATTCCCGATGCACAATTCTACGAAAATTAAAAAAGTCAATGATTACCGTCTTCACATTAGACCTCACTTACCTTGCACTTTTTGGTTTGGGAGACTTGGGAGTCCTTCACTGGCTTGACACTTGCTTGGTTTCTGGGTCATACCCGTAACACCAACACTCATTCCCTGAAATGACTTTGTTCAAGAAGTTTGGATCACGTACAATCTCTGTTTTCAAGTCCTGACACACATTCATGCGGATGGTTTTGTGCTCCTCAGTGAGAAGGCGCGGAACAAATTTAGCAGCAACACGTCTCATGTGCAAATCCTCCCTCAAAATCCGCTGGCTCACGCTCCAACTGATTCCTGTCATTTGGTCGATCCTTTGGCGAAGATCCTCGTTGATCTTTTAACGGACCTTTTCGATGTTCTCATTTCGCGATGTTGAAGGGCGTCCAGAACGAGCTTGGTCTTCAACACACATCTCACCACGTTTAAGGCTCCCAAACCACTCGAAAACCTGTGTGCGGCTCATAGCGTCCTCCTAGAAAACTTCCTGAAGCATTTCGTGTGTCTCCGTTGCAGTCTTTTGAGCAGGAAACAAAATTTCACACACACTCTTTGTTCTTTTAAAGTTGCCATAACGATTTCGCAGAGGAAACCGACCAACAGTCAGACAAACACAATACCACACTTGCACGTTCTGCTCAACACTGACGCCGTCTGCAGAGCTGTTTCATGAAGGTCTCTACTAACACCATATAGAGTGAAAACCCTGTACAAAGTCTACGACTGGCAGCGCCTTCGGAGTCCGGTTCCTTTTGGGTACCCCCTAATATATCCTGTTTTATTGAAATTGTGGAAAATGAATACACAGTTTTCAAACAACTTTAGCGAATAAAAAGTCTATGAAAGGGTACAGCCAATGAATGTCATAATCGGGATTAAAACCAGTTATCTTCTGGTCTCCGTCCAGCCGCCCTAAAGCATTAAGCTACTATGGCCAACGTGCCAACAGGACACTTAATTCTCCAACTGTCTCGTATAAAAGTCCTTTACTTATTATTGTTGTTATTGTTATTATAATAATTGCTGTTATATACATGGTATGGTAACAAACACCGAAAGCAAAAGCTTTGCATATAAAAGGAGTGGAGGCAATTAACAATGTTTGTATCAAATCTTTGGAGTTCGCTGGAATAATTATGAAGTTGTTTATCCTGCTTGTCATGTTTGAGTTATCCTGTTTAAAGACCCAAACACATACACACATGCGTACATATGCACACACACTTAAAAGCCCCGTTACAATGAGTTCCAAATCTATGCTTATCTCTGAAGTCGGAAGAAAAGATGCAGTTTGAAGCGTTTAAAGTAATCTGCTATTGCTAGGTCATGATTTTGTTCTCATTTTCTTCCTTTAATTAATTCATTAGATTAATTATTTATTTAATTATTTAATTAATTAGATGGTCCTTCTCAAAATAGTCTCCCCTGATTGCGATACACTTGTCCCAGCGTTTCTGCCAGTCTTCAAAACATGCTGGAAACCATTTTTTGAGAGATCCTTACAATTCGTCTCCGCAGCCTTCACCACTGCTTCTGATGATGGATAATGCCCCCCACGAAGGCGTTTCTTCAAGTTAGGGAATAGAAAAAAGACACATGGGGCTAAATCCGGACTATAGGGAGGGTGAGGGATGCAATTCACGTTGATTTTTGCAAACATTCAGCAACAACATTGGCAATATGCAGCCGCGCATTATCGTGGTGCAGCATTCAGCCTGCTTTATGTAAATGTCGTCTTTAGCACCTGATATGCACTTGCAATGTTTTCAGGTCATCCCTGTCCAGTTGCTGATGTGTCTGCAGGTACAACATTCTGATTAATCATTCCATGAATATCAAAGAATGAGATGACCATAACTTTCCCAGCAGAAGCAACCACTTTTGCTATTTTGGGGGTTGGTGATGAAGGAGATTTGCACACTGAGCTTTGCTGTTTGCTCTCAGCATCAAAAACATATAGCCAAGTTTCATGAGCAGTGATTACGTTTGGAAGAAACTCCGGACCTTCAACTTTAACTGCATGCAGACCTGCACGCGAATGCACTTTTGTTCGGGAATCAACAGTCTTGGAACCCATCGCGCACAAACACGCCTCATTTGTAATGTTTCTGCAACCAACGTGTGGGTGACACCCAATGAACTGTTCAGTATTTCGGAAAGTAATCTCAAGGTAATTAGTCGATCCTCTCTGATAATGGCAGCAGCAGTGTTGATGTTTTCTTCCGTAAGAGCAGTAACTGGAGCACCGGTTCCACCTTCCTTTGAAATTGATTTTCTCTCCTCTTTAAACATTTTAAACCACCTTCGAGCTGTACTGTAGAGAAGAACAGACTCTCCATAGGACTCCTGTAACATTGTATAGACCTCAACTGAAGATTTGTTGAAACGAAAGCAGAATTTCAAAGCCGCTTATTGTTCCTCGCGTATTACCTCTATTTCAGTGGTAGTTGATCCTGAACATGTCTCACAAGCGGGAACCGGTATTACCAACAATGAAACTACTACGGCCTGTTTGTTAGACATTAATCTAACGGAATATAATAAGTTTAAATTTTAGTGCGAAAAATTATGACCGTAAAAAATTATGATCATTCTTTATTGAGCAACCTCGTATGTTATTAGTATATTTAAGGGGTAAATTAAAGTTTTCTCCCACTTAGCATTGCTGACAGTTGAAGGCAGTTAGAATATTTCCTGTATCGTATATATTATTTTTCCTTTGTAATGCTATACTATAGGGCGTACGTGACCACAGACGTTTCCTAGTTTCTTATTATGATACAACA
>CM060952.1:210809211-210814211 GCA_030765055.1 Mantis religiosa
TCATCTCTGTAACACGTCCAAATAGTACTCGACGTTTTTCAACATAGTCTCCTTGTAACTCTGCACACTTCTCCCAGCGATGTTCTCATCTCTGTAACACGTCCAAATAGTACTCGACGTTTTTCAACATAGTCTCCTTGTAACTCTACACACTTCTCCCAGTGATGCTCTCGTCTCTGTAACCCGTACAAATAGTACTCGACGTTTTTCAACATAGTCTCCTTGTAACTCTACACGCTTCTCCCAGCGATGTTCCCATTTCTGTAACCCATCCAAATAGTACTCGGCGTTTTTTAACATAATCTCCTTGTAACTCTACACACTTCTCCCAACGATGCTCTCATCTCTGTAACCCATCCAAATAGTACTCGGCGTTTTTCAACATAGTCTCCTTGTAACTCTACACACTTCTTCCAGCGATGATCTCATCTCTGTAACTCGTCCAAATAGTACTCGTCATTTTTCAGCATAGTCTCCTTGAAACTCTACACACTTCTCCCAGCGATGCTCCCATCTCTATAACACGTCCAAATAGTACTCGGCGTTTTTCAACATAGTCTCCTTGTAAATGTACACACTTCTCCCAGCGATGTTCTCATCTCTGTAACCCGTCCAAATAGTATTCGTCGTTTTCAACATAGTCTCCTTGTAACTCTACACACTTCTCCCAGCGATGCTCTCATCTCTGTAGCCCGTCCAAATAGTACTCGTCGTTTTCAACATAGTCTCCCTGTAACTCTACACACTTCTCCCAGCGATGCTCTCATCTCTGTAGCCCGTCCAAATAGTACTCGGCGTTTTCAACATAGTCTCCTTGTAACTCTACACACTTCTCTCAGCGATGCTCTCATCTCTGTAGCCCGTCCAAATAGTACTCGTCGTTTTCAACATAGTCTCCCTGTAACTCTACACACTTCTCCCAGCGATGCTCTCATCTCTGTAGCCCGTCCAAATAGTACTCGGCGTTTTCAACATAGTCTCCTTGTAACTCTACACACTTCTCTCAGCGATGCTCTCATCTCTGTAACCCGTCCAAATAGTACTCGTCGTTTTCAACATAGTCTCCTTGTAACTCTACACACTTCTCCCAGCGATGCTCTCATCTCTGTAGCCCGTCCAAATAGTACTCGTCGTTTTCAACATAGTCTCCCTGTAACTCTACACACTTTTCCCAGAGCTGCTCTCATCTCTGTAGCCCGTCCAAATAGAATTCGGCGTTTTCAACATAGTCTCCTTGTAACTCTACACACTTCTCCCAGCGATGCTCTCATCCCTGTAGCCCGTCCAAATAGTACTCGGCGTTTTCAACATAGTCTCCTTGTAACTCTACACACTTCTTCCAACGATGCTCTCATCTCTGTAACCCGTCCAAATAGTACTCGGCGTTTTTCAACATAGTCTCCTTGTAACTCTACACACTTCCCACAGCGATGCTCTCATCTCTGTAACCCGTCCAAATAGTACTTGGCGTTTTTCAACATAGTCTCCTTGTAACTCTACACAATTCTCCCAGCGATGTTCTCATCTCTGTAACCCGTCCAAATGGTAATCGGCGTTTTTCAACATAGTCTCCTTGTAACTCTACACACTTCCCCCAGCGATGCTCCCATCTCTGTAAACCGTCCAAATACTACTCGGCGTTTTTCAACATAGTCTCCTTGTAACTCTACACACTTCTCCCAGCGATGTTCCCATCTCTGTAACCCATCCAAATAGTACTCGGCGTTTTTCAACATAGTCTCCTTGTAACTATACACCCTTTTCCCAGCGATGTTCCCATCTGTGTAACCCGTCCAAATAGTACTCGGCGTTCTTCATCATAGTCTCCTTGTAACTGTACACACTTCTCCGAGCGATGTTCCCATCTCTATAACCCGTCGGAATAGTACTCGGCGTTTTTCAACATAGTCTCCTTGTAACTCTACACACTTCTCCCAGCGATGTTCCCATCTCTGCAACCCGTCCAAATAGTACTCGGCGTTTTTCAACATAGTCTCCTTGTAACTCGACGCACTTCTCCCAGCGATGCTCTCATCTCTGCAACCCGTCCAAATAGTACTCGGCGTTTTTCAACATAGTCTCCTCGTAACTCTACACAATTCTCCCAGCGATGCTCCCATCTCTGTAACCCGTCCAGCTGGAACTCGGCGTTTTTATCTGCAAAATAATTGTTCACGAAAGTGATTGTCTCTTCATTTGACGAAAATCTCTGTCCTCCGAGCGCAATTTTTAGAAGAGGGAACAAAATGAAGTCGCTTGGGGCTAGATCTGGTGAGTCAAGCAGTTCAAACCATAATTCGTGGATTTTCGCCATCGCAACCGCTGAGGTGAGAGACGGTGCGTTGTCTTTGTGAAACAGGATTTTGTTTTTCTGCAAACGTGGCCGGTTTTCCGCAGGTTCTGCATTCAGCTTCTCAAGTAATAATGGGTAGCATCCTCCTGTAATGGTATTTCCTTCCTGAAGATGATCGATTTTAATAACTTCATGACTATCCCGCCCCCCCCCAAAAAAAAAAAACAGACTCATCACATTCTTAGCCAAAAAAATTGCTTCTCTTGGGGCCGATGTCCCCTTTACAGTCCATTGTTTGGACTGTATTTCTTTTTCGGGCGCATAATGGTGTATCCAAGTTTCATCTACAGTAATTAATCGGCGCCAAAACTCGCATTTATTGCGTCTAAACTGCGCCAACAGAGCGTTGGAAATATTCATTCGAACACGTTTTTGGTCTAACGTGAGTAAACGCTGCACCCAACGAGCGGACAGCTTTCTCATGTCTAAATGTTGATTTAATATATGACAAACACGTTCTTTTGAAATGTTGATTACCTCTGATATCTGTCTTACTCTAATTCGGCGGTCGTCTACCACCATTTGGTGAACTTCGGCTATGTTTTTGTCGATAGTTGCAGTTTCTGTACGTTTCGCGTGTTCATCATCTCCCATGCCACGTTTAAATTTAGCTGCCCTAAATGTCACTGTAGTAAATGATGGTGCAGAGTCCCCACACACAGAATCCAACTCATCTTTGATTTGTGTAGGCATATTGCCTTTTAAAAACAAATATTTAATGACAGCTCGATACTCAGTTTTGTCCATTTTCATAAGCGACTGTTACATAACAATTGAGCGTGCAAAAGGGCTGAAGCTTTGGTGAGTACCTGTCAACAGATGAACAACGAAATTGTTTGAAAAACGAAATGTAGGAGTGCTGTCATGTTCGCGTTGAGGTCGGAAAACTTTCAGACCATCGTAGTACAACATTCATAGCGAAAACTTACAAATTTACAGTTGATGACCTTTAAATCTTTTCTATAAAATATATTTGTATTTTCGGTTTTGACTTTGAGATATTTTCGTTAAATTTATTTTGTGTTTTCTGTTATGACTGTAATATTTATCCTCTGTAGAACTGTACACTGAATGTGGTAAATTAGTATTTCATCAATAAATTTGCCAACTGACTTGTAATTTTTGGAGTAAACCATAGGAGTGCTCATATATTCATGAGGAAACTGGCCAGTTTGAAATAACAATTAATTTCCATTAATTGACACTGATAGTGGCTGGACTATGAGGTTCAATTAGGAAGAAACAATTAATTTCCCTTCGCAGAAGTAGTTTTTTGGAAAGTTCTTGCATGTTAACGATAGATGGAGGTGATCTTACGAACATTTTTAACCTTGCACCTCCAAAAGAGAAAGGTTTGTTAGGGAATGCCCTTGCACCTTCAACCCCTTGAAGCAAATTCACGTGAAGGACTCTTAGCTGCTTAGCACGGAATAGAATCAGCGATGCGACAGGCGTGGTAAATGGAACCTATACATTTATGTGTTCATATGCGCGAGAGCGTGTGAATGACATTTGGAAAAAAAATGGAGGGTTCTCTCTTGGGGCGTTATCGAGTTGGGTATTGGGAGGGAGGGAGGGATAGAGAGGGATTTATAGGTAAGGGCTAAATCCTGTGGTGTCAGCAATACAATGTCGCGGTCAGCCACATTTTTCACTCTCTGCCGCTAATCCATCTCATGCCGCTTAGCTTTTATTTTTTGAACGACAAAGGAAATATTGCCTCGTTGAAATCGATGGATCAATGGCGTGTGATGAAAGGAAGACATAAATATACCTAGAGTGTAAATTAAAATTATCTGCAAACCTCACTTCCATGGATTTAAATATGAGCAATAGGTGATAATCCATCAGCATTTGCCCTGTAAATCTGAAGACCAATTTGTTACCAAGAAATGACTACTTCTGTGGCAACTAAATAGAGAGATAAGAGTGTATAGAGGAATTAATCCGCTGTGCTCAGTGTATAAAGTATATGCTGAAATAGTTGCAATAGCTGAAGCACGGCTTCAGGAGACCCAAAACGTATTTAGAAAAGGAAGATCATGCACGGAGAATATATTTATAGTTCAACAACTAATTGGAAAACATAAAGAATTTAATATTGACACATTTATGCTCATAGTTGACTACGTTAAAGCCTTCAATTCGGTCTTAAGGGATAAACTTTGGAAAATTGTGGAATACCAGCACATTTAATAGGGACTGTACAAAGTATGTATAAAAACACTATAATAGCAAAAATAAATAATTTATTAATGTATGTATTAATGTATTCACTGCAATTGAGTACTACACGGTGGCAGAGTTAAGAATACAGATCAAATTACAAATACTAGATTTACAACAATAACACAATAAACAATACAAACATGATATTATTTTAACTTTAGTCACTTAAAACATATCTAATTACTTCTCTATTTACATATTATATACCATTATAATTCAAAAGTTAAACTATAAACCATCTAGATCTTTTCTAAATTTCTTCAGCGACAGGTGACAGCCCTGAAAGACTGCTACAGGCAATTCATTCCATTCTTCAATGGTTCTATTAACAAAAGAAAACTTTCCTACGTCGGTTCTGTATCTTCTACCCTTAATTTTATACCTATGATCGTTTCGTCCATAATAATCCGGATTATCT
>CM060952.1:210821711-210839211 GCA_030765055.1 Mantis religiosa
CTGCTTTCGTCTCAACAAATCTTCAGTTGAGGCCTATACAATGTTACTGGAGCCCTATGGAGAGTCTGTTCTTCCCTACAGCACAACTCGAAGATGGTTTAAAATGTTTAAAGAGGAGAGACAATCAATTTCAAAGGAACGTGGACCCGGTGCTCAAGTTATTACTCTTACGGAAGAAAACATCAACACTGCTGCTGCCATTGTGAGAGACGATCGAAGAATTACCTTAAGATCACTTTCTGAAATACTGAACATTTCATTGGGTGCCACCCACATGTTGGTGACAGAAACATTACACATGAGACGTGTTTGTACGCGATGGGTTCCAAGACTGTTGATTCCCGAAGTAAAGGACATTCTCATGCAGGTGTGCATGCAGTTGAAGTTGATGTTTGGGGAAGATCCGTAGTTTCTTTCAAACGTAGTCACTGCTGATGAAACATAGCTACATTATTTTGATCCTGAGCGCAAACAGCAAAGCTCAGTGTGGAAATCTCCTTCAACACCAATCTCCAAAAAGCAAAAGTGGTTGCAACTCTTCATGGAATGGTTTATCAGCATGTTGTACCTGCAGACACATCAGTAACTGGACAACACAACAGGGATGTCCTGAAAACTTTGCAAGTCCATATCAGGCGCAAAAGACCACTTTTCCGCGAAGCAGGCTGGATGCTGCACCACGATAATGCACGGCCGCATATTGTCAATGTTGTTGCTGAATATCTTGCAATAATCAACGTAAAGTGCAGCCCGCACCCTCGCTATAGTCCGGAATTAGGCCCATTTGACCTTTTTGTATTCCCTAAGATGAAGAAACGCCTTCGTAGCTTTATTCATTATCAGAAGCAGTGGTGAAGCCTGCGCAGATGATTTTGAAGGATCTCTCAAAAAATTGTTTCCAGCATGTCTTTGAAGACTGGCAGAAAAGCTGGGACAAGTGCATTGCATTCAGGGGAGACTGTTATGAGAAGGACCACCAAAATTATGAGGATGAGTAAAGATATGTCCTAAAAAATATTGTGATCTTTCTCTATTGAAGATCCATCGTATATGCACATTATGCATTGCAATAATTTATCTAATTTTCGTTTCTTCTTAAAAGCGTATTTACTCATAAAACTGAGTAAATGAGGTACCAGCACAAGCAGCGGGATGAAAGTAATTGAACGATGTGCGAAATATCCTTCAGTCATCGTCAACTCTTGAAGGATTGCGCCCTGTGACCCGTTCTGTTCTCAAGAGGCTACTGATCCTTCCAGCGTTGAGCTGGGCGTCCCACATCTCTCTTCCCCTTCGTCATATAACCTAAAGCTCTTCTTGGAAGTCGTTCCGCGTCCATTCTTAAAATATGATTTTTCCATTCCTTTTTGTTCTTCATTATTTTACTATTTAAATTAAAAGCACCAGCTCTTCTCTTATTTTTTCGTTTGTTACGTGGTCTATTCTTTTATAACCTGCGACGCTTCTCAAAAGTCTAATCTCCGCCGATTCTAGCTGTTTGCGTTAGTTCTTTGTCAGTGTCCATATTTCGGAACCGTATGTTAACGTTGGGACTGCCATTATCTTATACAATTTCATTTGTTTCCTTTCGTGTTTTCCTGTCCAGCGTTCTTATTATAGTCCCACACATTTGATTGAATATGTTTAATTTCTCGTCCATATCCTTGTTGTCATTTGCTGCTGCTACTGTGTAGCCTAGATAGTTAACCTGTTCAATTATTTTATTGTTTATAACTATTTTTGCTCTTATGTTGTTATTTCCTCTAAAATACATTACTTTAGGTTTGCGTTCTGAGGTTGAAAGGTTATATGTTTCCGCTATGTTGTTTAAACTATGCGGCAGTACTATCTCTTCGCCTCACGGCTGCACGTACTTGGGTCGACGTCGGGACTCGTTCCTTGGTCTCCACGTCGTCGTCGGCTGCTTGCTTTACCCGTGGCTCTAGCTGCTGTCTCCTGCATGGATTCTTGTTTTTGGGATCTCAGGGTGTTAAGTTTGAGACAACACAAACCAACGATAATCCCTGAATTGCTTTAATTTGTCCTTACACTTGTGGAACCCGTGCACCCTTAAATAACTGCAGTTTCAGCGGACATTTTATAATACATTTTACTGGACGTGGCACGTCGTCTGACACACCAGAGGGATGTATGCAATACACTTGACTGCAATGAGCAATGAGCAACAAATGAAGACTGAATGGGGGTTACAACCCTCTTATATACACAGCACGGCGTCACGAGGAAAAACTAAGAGGATATTGACCTTTGTAACGGTACATTAAACTAGTTAGCATTCCATTCTAATGTCTGACATCCGCTCTTCATAGACTGTCGTCCGAGACTGCAGTGTTTCTCACGTATTTCTGTCCAGATTAGTTACAATATTTTACGGCAAAGTCTACAATTCTACTTTCAGATGTATAGCTATTCAACATATTACATAATTCAGTGAATAATTGAACCGAGGACCAAAGTTCCTGTTTCAACTTTATACTGCTCTTTGAATGTCATTTTCTGAGTGGGATATTATCACTTGATCATCAGCAAATAATACTGTATTTAAAATAATGTCCTTCAGTTTAACACAAAAAACAGCCTTTGTTTGTCATCTGTCAGTCGCAAAGATGCATCTGCTCGAAACAGATGACCGTCGTCATCCACTATGTGTGTGAGCTATATTACCTCAGAGGGACGTCAATACACGTGTTCCAAGTGAGAACTGGGTACCAGCACTCACGTCATACAATATATACCGGTATTAAATCATTAATATTTAAAATTGAAGTTGATTGCAGATCTGCACGTTTTGGTACAGTATGAAAAAGAAGGTAGCAGTAAAGAGCAAAACACATTTCCGTGGATTACTTGGTTAATACCAAGCCATAATATCACGCACCCATTGCCTCTCAGATATCTGGCAAACTTCAGGCGTGGACTATTTCTCCGAGTTGAATTTTTACGCTGGTGAACACACCCTATAAATTGTTCACATAAATTAAACTGTGTTGCAGAGGGCGCTATTCTGCGTTTGTTCCTCCATCACTGGTACTCAAACAAACATTAATCAAGCAGGAAGTATACAAAACTACGGAAAAAGTTCAGAGATCTATCTAATATCACCGTTTGCTTTACACATTGCGGAATCCTAGTTTTTATTTGAAATTACTCATCAGATATTAGAATTATACTTCCCAGCGCTCTACACAAATTCGCATCTGTGATAAAAGACTTAACTCCAATATTTGTTGTTAAAACATCAGTAATGCGGCTGCAGAGAGAAATATGCATAATATGTCTTTGTATCTGCTTTCATAATTTTAGGAGTGCCATTTCCATTGTCTCTAAAAAGTAATTGTGTCCTTAAAGCGCCCGCCTAGGTAGCGTAGATGGTAGCGTGTCTGTCTCACGTTCAAGACGTCCTGAGTTTGAAACTTGGTCAGGGTGAGTTACCTGTATAAGGTTTTTCCGGAGTTTCCCTTATCCTAAAAGACAAATGTCAGGTAGCTCTAAGGTCTATGGACCCCAGACTCATTTGAGCATCATTTCACCAATTTCATTCATGCCATGCCATGTGGTGCTGGCTGGCTGTATATAGCCAGAAGGTTTTTGCTGTGTGCCCACCCGTTAAGGGTTTTACCGCAGGTAAGGTAGTTTTCGGGATGTTGTAGGGTGAAATGTGGGTTTTTAGATTGGTGTTATTTATGAGGTTACAAGATTTACCTAGGGGTTGAAGGACAGGTTGCAACACCCTGGTGTTTTTGTTTGTTTTACTTCGGGGAAATAATTTTGATGCCAAGAAGCTTGGAAGGATTATGTGGAGCTCAGTTTCAGCTGCTGTTCGGATTAGCTCCTTGGTTATCTCGGATGCCCGCAAGCCATGCGGGGTAACCGGTGCTGTCTAGGACGCCGTCTAGTGGGGTTATAATCTCCCAAGGATCTGACATGGGCGCTTCTTTGATTAGGTAAACTGGCGTATAATTTTGAAGCCCGGCGCCTAACTTCATCCTCCACGTATGGAAGACTCGAGGCCTCGTGAAGCAACCTAGTAGGAAAATAAGGACCCACAGAATATATAGACCTAAGTCCTCTATTCTGTGCACGTTGGAGCCATGCTAGCCAGCTGTCTGCGGCCATGCCCCAGATTTTGCAGGCATAAAGCATAACTGGGATTACCAGCGCTCGGAAAAGGTATAACTTCATGCCAACTTGCATCGAGGTCGACCCCAGCATTGGATACAGGGAAGCAATTGCTCCCTGTACCTTCGCCGATAGGTCCCTGATGTTTTGGCGAAAAGTTAGACCCCTATCTAAATTAACACGTAGGTACTGGACAGAGTTAGTCCATTCTATCCTTCGACCTCGGTAGCTGAAGTTGGGGCAGTCAGCGGGGTTGTGGCACTTTGTAAAATCTATGGCGTGGCTTTTGTCCAGATTAACGGCATCGTCCGATATGACTTAACGTTGGAGGACGTAAGCTATAAAATAATGTCCTTAAATGGAAACAGTAATACATATAACAATAAAAAACTTGGCAGATCAAAATATGCAGATTTGTTAGAACACAAAGCTTACGCCAAACACATTTTTTCCATTTTACGAGAGGTGTCCGTAAAATAAGGTCTGCAAAGTGCTGGAGCCGTGTGGAACGCTATTACGTGAGATCCGGCATCACTGACGCGTAGCTTGGTTTTACTCCACAATGAATCCGTTGTAACCATTAGTCTTGGCCTGGCAACTGTTTGCGATAGAGCTTCCTATCACTTCCACCGCCAAGCCCGCATTGCGCGCAGGGATCCATTTTTTGAGTGCAAAGTGCACTCCCCCCCACTGAAATTCATGGTTTGTTATGCGAAGTCTATGGATGACAGTGTGTGGACGTCAAAAACATGCGAAAGTGTGTCAGAGAGTTCAAAGACGGACGTACAGACGTCCATGACGAACAACGTTCTGGTCGACCTTCTGTTTCTGCCGAAACAATTGCAAAAGTGGAGCAAGAAATGCTTAAAGATCGGCGTGTGACAGTTGACGAGCTGTGCGAACTTATCCCTGAAGTCAGTAAGACTACGATTGACAAGATTTTAGCCAAATATTTGCATTATCGCAAGGTGTATGTGAGGTGGGTCCCCAAAATGCTCACCGAAGACTATAAACGGCAACGGGTTGAAGCGACGTGCCGTTCAAAATCGAAGGAAGGGAATGCTGACGAAGGGAGTGATCGCTCGTCCCCATACTCCACATGAAACGGCTGATCTCCTGGCCCAGTTCGGATGCGACATCCTCACCCATCCCCCCATACAGTCCAGACTTAGCACCTAGTGATCGTCATCTGTTTGGTGAGTTGAAGTCACACCTGGATGGAACACATTTCCAGACCGACGAGGATTCGAAAAACGAGGTTGAGCGCTACCTGCGCAACTTGGCGGGAGAGTGCTATGACATGGGTATACAAAAACTGTCACAGAGCGTGCAAAACTACATCGATCGCAATGGTGATTACGTTGAAAAATAGCTGTCAGTTCCGCCTTTCCATCAATGTAACATTCATTGGCAATAAAGATGTTTTCTATATTAAATATAATTCGAAATCTTATTTTACGTACACGCCTCGTACATTGTTAACCCAGGTTTTGTATATAATGGAGCATTTTAAAACTTGGAATCTACGTTTTCGATTCCCTTTATACCTTATACTAGTTTTCCGAATTCTTCTCATTCCCTGTTTTCCAAAGCCACCTTTGTCTTACCTTGCCAATAAATACTATTCGCCCTAAGACAAAAACTCAGATTTTGCCAAAACTGATACATAAGGAAGGAGACAGTAATGTATTTAACATAACCGTAAAAACCAACATTTTTAGCTCAAATACTTTTCCTAATACAAATAAATAAAATAGATACCATTATTTTATAACAATGCACTGCGACGTAAGTACTGTAATGAATATCATTATTGGTTGCCATGTATGTGTGAACGTATATTTGAAATTACTCAGAACTGAAACGTAAACATTTGACATGACGTGACAAAAGAAATATGTACTTTGAATAAGCCAAGGTGTTTGTTAAATTCGATGAGAGGAAACGATACACTTCTTGCTAGTCTGGCAGAACGTGTCTGGTCACATCATATCTTTGTTTATGAATGGTTCGTAATCTCTATTTACTCTACAGAGTTCAAAGCAGTTACTCTTACATGACAAAGTGTATCAGCTGGATCAATGAGACACGATCCCCCTTATTGCTGCTAGAACAATCCAATAGAGTTAATGTGGGCTCAAATTATGTTGCAAACAGAAATAATATTTTTAAACTGACTGACGTTGAACGACTTATTTACGAAGAAATTGACAAGGAAGACAACAAGACTCAGAAAACTGCGTGAGACATCAGATAAACTACAAGAAGACGACTTTTGGAAAGAAATAGCACGTAACGAGATTTTGGAACCTATCATCATACATTTGCAGGACTCAGACGTTGAAGACAATGACAATGACGGATTATCTCTTAACGTAAGTAACATTCACAGCTATACGGATGTACCGCTGGTATTTTTGTTGTAGTAGAAATATAAGTAATTCATAAATTATAATTAACTTTAAAATAAATATTTAAAACATTTTCGTAATATTCATGTTGCAATTGTGATTTAAGCAACTGCCTTATTATAAATCTTTGCAAAATTGAGTTTTCATTCCCTTACGTCTAGCGCCACGAACACTCGCAAGTGAGAGAGAGAGAGGGGGGGGGGAACATAAATAGAGAGGGGTTAACGAGGTAGCAACGGTGAACGCTCTAACGCATCTGATTGGCTGCAGGCGAGAACTCTTCTCATTTGAAACAGATAATAACTTATAAACTAATTTAAAATTGTTAACCAACTTCATTTATTACAGTTATATAATGCATTAGAGCCGTTCAATTTAATTTATCCAAGCGTCTGTTCCACATTCTGGTTACAGAAACTGATTTCCACTAGAGCATATTTGTGAACTTCATACGGAGTTTTCGCTGTCTATTCCCATTATATCTAGTTAGTTGTATCAACACTTGAAAGTTGCATTACCTGTTCAGCGGTATTAATGGATTAGTATGTGTGCACACATAGCATGGAGTTTCCAGCTCGCATTCCACAGCTGGAAATGTAAAAGTTGGTATTTAGGTGGTGAGTCGACCTCAATATCCCATGTACTGAGAGGTAGCTATTTGTTCAACGCTTTTAGCATCATTAAAGCAGGCCTGCTTTGATGTGTGTAGTTGTGGATATGACTCGCGTAGATAAATTGTTCGGCGCGCAAAACAAAAACAAAAAAGTGATATAGGAGTGGGAAGTATGTGAAAAATCATCGGCTTATACAAGCATTCATTCATTCTGGTCCGGTTTTTCAGGGGGCTTTGAAATGAACAAAAAAATGCTACACTAAAGATAATTGCAAAGGCTCAAAATAATTTATTTGCATGGGCATTCAGCTGTTCACAGTAAGAAGCTCAAAGCATGATCACGTTCTGTGCAGGGTATATGTGGGAAAATTGCTCCATTTCGTTAGAAACTGAAAGTACTTTGGCTCTTAACATTGTGTGTATTATAAAGTGTTTACAATTTACAACATTTGGCTACATTTGTCTTTACCTTGTTGCTACATTGGCTTACATGACACTCTGTTTTTCTGCTCTGTCAGGTAGTTCTTAACCTCCGTTTCTCCTTGTTACTTAATTAGTCCCATTCTTCCCCCTCATCGTCCTTTCTTTTATTCTTTACATTTATTTGTCTTTACCTTGTTGCTACCTTGGCTTACATGACACCCTGGTCTTCTGCTCTGTCAGGTAGCTCTTAAACTCCATACCTCCTTGTTACTTCATTAGTCCATTTCTTGCCACTCATCTTCCTTTTTTATATTCTTTACATTTATTTGTCTTTACCTTGGTGCTACCTTATCTTACATGACACACTGGTCTTCTGCTCTGTCAGGTAGCTCTTAACCTCCATGTCTCCTTGTTACTTAATTAGCCCCTTTCCTTCCCATCATCCTCCTTTCTTATATTCTTTATATTTCTTGTCCATTTTTCTTTTACTTTCTGCAAGAACTAACGATTACTTGTTACCTTCTCTTCCTCCGTGCCCGTTAACATTTTTATTTCTAATATCCTCTTCTCTACTTTCTCCCATTTTCTCTCCTCAAACTTTTTTCTCCACATTGCAACCTCCTCGCATTCTGTTACATAGTCTGTGCCCACCAGCTATACGACTTACTATTTGAAGTACTCGAGTCCCGGGCTTCATCATTTAACTCATTTTACTTAATTAATGGGTAAGAGTGACTGGACGGAGACCAGAGATCCGTGGTTCAAATCCCGGCCGTGGCATTGAATTTTTCATGTCGACTCTAACAATACAATAGATTAGATTAAATTAGAGCCCTTTCCTCTAGATGAGGAAGAAGCCGGGAGAGGAGCAGTTTTGACGAACAGTGGCTTCATTTATACGAGGCATATTTTTTAAGTTAGTACCGTTTTGCGATTCCACCGCCGCAGCGCTACGGTCGGCGTTCCGCGCATGCGCGCTGGTTACCTACATCTCTTCCCTACGCACTGACGCCATTACAGTATGATTCTTGATTGTATACGTTGGTTACTGAGAGTTTAAAATGTCTCCGACAATCGTGAGTCCCGCCGATTGTGAAGTACGGGCTATTATACGATTTCTTAGTGCTAAAGGCGTAAACCCGATCGATATTCATCGTGAGGTCTGTGAAGT
Organism: Mantis religiosa; assembly: GCA_030765055.1. NCBI lineage: Eukaryota > Metazoa > Arthropoda > Insecta > Mantodea > Mantidae > Mantis > Mantis religiosa. The sequence goes on from CM060952.1 coordinate 210,830,470, forward strand.
TTACGGACAAAAAATTATGAGTAATGGAATGGTAAGGAAATGGATGAGAGCATTTAAAGATGGCCGCACAAATGTGCATAATGAAGAACGGTGTGGGCGTCCTTCGGTTGTTACTGAAGATTTGGTGCAGAAAGCGGTCGAAAAGGTGAGAGAAAACAGACGCTTTACAATTTCATCATTGTGCGACTATTTTCCTCAATATTCTCGTAGTGTTTTGTATCGCATTGTGACCGAGAACTTGAAGTACCGGGAATTCTGTTCACGTTGGGTTCCGAAAATGTTGACGGATTTGCACAAAACCCAACGTTTAGGCAGTGCATTGACTTTCCTTGAGCGGTACCACAATGAAGGTGAAGATTTCTAGAGCAAATTGTTACTGGTGACGAAACATGGCTGGCCTACGTCACACCAGAATCGAAACAACAATCCATGGAATGGCGACATTCATCATCACCCACAAAAGTGAAGTTTAAGCGAACAATTTCTGCCCGGAAAATCATGTGCACAGTTTTTTTGGGACAGAAAATGAGTATTGCTAGTGGAGTCTCTGCCTCATAATGAGACCATCAATGCAGTGTTTTATTGTGAGACATTGAACAATCTTCGCCGTACAATCCAGAACAAAAGACGTGACAAGTTGAGTGAGGGAATCGTTTTACTACATGACAATGCCCGTCCACATGTGGCTAATCGGACCAAAGATCTCATCAAATCTTTTCAATGGAAAACTCTAGATCATCCTCCATACAGCCCTGATCTGGCGCCCAGCGACTACTATTTGTTCTTGCACTTGAAGAAACATCTGGGCGGTCAGCGTCTTCAAGACGATATCGAAGTCAAAACAGTTGTGATACAGTGGTTAACACGTCAGGCGGCAGAATTTTATGAGGAGGGTATACAAAAACTGGTGCCACGTTATGACAAGTGCCTCAATATTCACGGAAATTATGTAGAAAAGTAGATTAAGGTACAGGCTTTCATGTAAAAATAAAATTACTGCGATATTTATGCACGTCTTTTTGAAATTCCAAAACGGTGTTGACTTAAAAAAAAAAACATGCCTGGTACTTAAGAAAACTCCACGCTGTCTCTGTTATATTCTTAATATTTTTACTTTAAACAAAAATCAATGACCAATAGCAGAACTTTAATTTGTCACTCACAACATCGTACCCAGTGTATAAGATGGCACAGCTCCCAAACTACTCACGCCTGAAGAGATAAACGCTCGAATGTGCTACTAAAAGCAGAGCCAGGACTGCCAAAGCCAATGATATTTGCTTACCAACAACATATTTGGCAACGCAACCAGAACACAAACTGCATACTTACAGCGAAAAATACTGATTGGACTTCATTTTGTTTTCTACAATTCGCAATAGAACAAAAGAACAAACTCGTATTGTCCTTTTTTCTAACACTTTTCAGGAACGAGACTAGAGAAAACATCGCCAATATTGAGAACTAAACTGAATTGAGAATAATATATATATATATTGTCACCCAATTAGCGGAAGGCACGACCGACGACAGCTGGGAAGGGACCAGAGGCAGCCGAACCACGCCCTCCCATTAATCTCAGTCACTAACTGAGGGGTGATTGGGGAAATGTCACTTGTCGCTGGCCGCCTCTTTCCCCTTACCCTGTCCTCTGGAACTTTCGCGGTAATTAACTGAATCCAGAGTCTTCTAGAAGACGGTGATATTCCTATAAAAAGGGCTGCAGTGAGTGAATTGAGTCAGCAGTCAGTCAGTTCTTGGCGTAAGAGTGCAGTGCCAGTGTACGACGAGAAGATTGTGTGAGTACATCGGAGGATTGTACGTAATTGCGAGAGCAAACTGGAATTGTAACGGACGAACTGGTGAATCGTAATTGTGTGCATTACGTAATTCTGTGTAATTGGCAAGTGTTTAACTGTAAGTCGGTGGAAATAAAGAACATTCTTGAGTGGTGCAATTGGACTTTTCATTTCACGAACCCACAAAGTCACTATATATATATATATATTATTCTCAATTCAGTTTAGTTCTCAATATTGGTATATATACACGAGGCGGATCCATAAAATAAGGTCTCCAATTTAATTTAATATATAAGACATGTTTATTGTACATGAATGTTACATTGATGGAAAGGTGGAACTTACAGCTATTTGTCACGTAATCGCCATTGCGATCGATGTACTTTTGCATGCGCTGTGCCAGTTTTTGTATACCCTTGTCATAGCACTCTCCCGCCAAGTTTTGCAGGAAGCGCTCAACCTCGTTTTTCAAATCATCGTCGGTCTGGAAATGTGTTCCACCCAGGTGTGACTTCAGGAAACAGATGATAATCACTAGGTACTAAGCGTGGACTGTAGGGGGGATCGGTGAGGATGTACCAGCCAAACTGGACCAGGAGATCAGCCGTTGCATGTGCAGTATGGGGACGAGCGTTGTCGTGATGAAAAATCACTCCCTTTATCAGCATTCCCCTCCTTCGATTTTGAATGGCAGGTAGCTAAATTTTTAGAGTCTCACATTAGCTAGTGGCGTTTATTGTTGTGCCGATAGTGTGAAATGTGTAGTGTTTAACACCCGCTTTTACTACATACGGCACCGCAGGCGGTGACACTGATGATACATGAGATGAAGATGGAGCAACGTTGGAATGATATGGCGGGGGAAGCAGGAGGTCCCGGAGAAAAACCGCCAACGCCGTGTTGTCCACCATTGCGGTCACCTGGGATCGAACCCGGGCCGCCTTGGTGAGAGCCAAGCGCTCTAACCACTGAGCTATTGCGGTTGTGCCGGTAGGCATTAACTCGCACAACAATGTCTGTTTGAACTTCTGCGGCTTCGGCGAATTCGAATGCCGCCACTGACGAGAATGTTCTTTAGTTTCTGGTGTTGTGTAGTGCACCCAGGTTTCATCGCCAGTGACAATGGAATCCAACAATTTCTCGCCTTGTTCTGTATAGAACTCCAGGAATCTGTGGGCCGTTTCAACACGTTGCCGTTTATGGTCTTCGGTGAGCATTGTGGGGACCCACCTCGCACACACCTTGCGATAATGCAAATGTTCGGTCAAAATCTTGTCAATCGTAGTCTTACTGACTTCAGCGATAAGTTCGCACAGCTCGTCAACTGTCACACGCCGATCTTTAAGCATTTCTTGTTCTACTTTTGCAATTGTTTCTGCTGAATCCGAAAGCCGACCAGAACGCTGTTCGTCATGGACGTCTGTACGTCCGTCTTTGAACTCTCCGACCCACTTTCGCAAGTTTCTGGCATCCATAATCTGTGGCCCATAGACTTTGCATAACTGACGATGAATTTCAGTGGGGACAGTGCCCTTGGTACTCAAAAAACGGATCACTGTATGCAACTCGCACTTGGCGGCGGAAGTGATAGGAAGCTCCATCGTAAACGGCTGCCCAGCCAAGACTAAAGGTTGCAACGAGTTCTTTGTGGTGGGAATTTGAAGGGGTGACGCCAAGCTACACGCCAGTGTTGCCGGATCTCCCGTAATACCATTCCTCACGGCTCCATCGTCTTGTAGACCTTGTTTTAAGGACACGCCGCGTAATTTGTAACTGGTAACTACACTTGTTCGAGTGTCTTGGCTAAATTTGGCCGCAGGACATGTTTTAGTTATAAATATATACTTACAGTGATCCTGTAGGTTTATCTTAAACTCATGGTATTGTCTTAAGGTGTTTTTTAGGTTAAAGTCAAGAGAGTTATTGGCCTTGTAGGTTGTTAAGTAATCCGACTCTTCCAAAAACAAGCTCGCGTGCTACTTGTTGAAGTGGGTGGGTTATATACATGTACCTGTTTGTATTGCCTGATTATCCTGTGACCTCATTGATGTGCAAGTGTGGAGGTGGAATATTTCAAGATGCAAATCAACACCAAATACCTATTTGTCACGCAAAAGAATTCTGTACAGCATATATAATAGTGCTTTTTTCTGTTACATTTATGCATATATTGCTTAGATAATTTAATTGAGACGATCTCTGTTTAGTTAAGTTGTTGTCCTTATCGGCTCTTTATTTGTAGTCCTTGTAGCTATTTTTTCCAACTGTAATTTGCATTCGAAATCAGTAAGCAAACAAGTGCAGAGAGGAGTTAGAGTTAGAGAGGAAAGGCTATGTAAATACTGCTTAAAGAAATGGGAGAAACGTAGAGTGCCTATTACTAGAGCACATTATGAAACATACACTTGATCCAACTATAGAAATAAAGGCCAAGATCTGCAGAACAATGGCTGGACCATCCAGATAAAATGGGTAAAGTTTGTCTAGTGAACGCGAGTGCAGTTTGCCCCTCAAAGGAAACGGACCCTACCACCCACAGTGACCGTCATAAGCTCCTCAATTTAGAAATGCAACACTGTCGATCACAACCGCCCAAATAGCCTTTTATAATTTTGTGGGGGTGTTTTTAAATTGATTTCTCGAGGGAATGCTTATGGCGTATTTTTTTTAAAGGGAATAACCTTTTTCTTAACTTTTTAGGACTCAGTCGGTTTCCACTGTCAGATTTTTGCCTGAATACACCACTCGGTACCCCACCCGGAAGATTTGTCGCTCTCCTTGCCTTTTGATACGGAACAAAGCAGTTCCTGGGACTGAAGGTCCGCTTCAAGTTTGTCTGAAATACATACAATTTTGTTTTGTTTTTTACATGAGACATAATTTGTTAGCATGTAGAAATATATAAGATATTGTTTATGCATAACACGTACTTGACAATTTTTTTTAACTTTAAACACATGATTGATTATTAGGAGCAGAGTAGGACAGAAATACACTTCTGAAACATTTCCTCGTGTAATTTTGATCATGAAATTGGTATTTACAGAGAAAAACTTGTGTAGCAACCTGCTAAATAAACCACTGAAAAATACAATCCCCAACAATTTGAAATCAGGAATTTATCAGATTAATTGTGAAACCTGTGAAAAAAGCTACATAGGAAAAACTAAGAGAAACCTGTTAACCAGGCAAAAAGAACACCAGAGGAACATTAAGTTGAAACAAACAGAAAAATCTGCAGTTTCACACCATTTTTGGACAGAAAACCACAACATTGGCCACAACATTAAACTGTTAAAATCTTTAAGTACATCCATCGAATTGGATATTTGGGAAGAAATATTCATAAACAAAAACCGTGATAAAGTTATACATTTTGAAATCCCGGCATTAAATGAAGTATTAAAACTTAGTGCCTCTAACACCAGATGGCAGAGTGATCGGGGCTCCGTAGTCGTGGAAGAAGAGGAAGGTTCATTTAGTCACCAAACAGCTGAGGATGAGATCGAATGATCTTGAAAACGTTTCAATTATACAACAAGTAAGTGAAGTTTGAGTGTAAACATAGTGACTCACAAATCAAACTCAAATATGAAGAATACTTCACTGTTAATAATGCTTCTGCTTTTAATATTTATTGTGTAGCAATGCTTAACCTTTGAGCTTGCATTTAGGAGTGTGTAAAACGATGTATTTAAATAACATAGAAGACACTGAAACTGCTCTACAGTTTATTCAAATCCTCTACCATTGTGTTCTTTCTCTGTTTTCAGGTACGTGTTAGAATTCCAAGTCCCAGGAGCTAGAAGCATCTGCCAGTGTGACTTTTGGTAAGAAACTTAAAGATTGTTGTTTTATTTAAAATTGTCTGCATATTTCTTGCTATTGTGAACTATTTTACACTCCCATGTGTGGAAAAGAAGTTGAGAATTTCACACAAATATCAATATATTATTTTATACCGCACTTTAAACGAAACTTTTGTATTAACCAGACATGAAATAATATATCGACAGATACAAAATTGCAATTATTTGGTGACGGAAATTAAAACCGTGAGTTTACCACGTCTTGCAAGGTTAAAAAGCAAAATTTTAATTGTTACGTTAGATTTATTTATGTTAAGTATATATTACTTTTATTAGTACAATTATACTAAGTACATCAGCTAAAATACGAGGGTTGTTTAATAAATTATCATAATTTTTTTACGCTCATAATTTTTCGCTCTAAAATTTAATCTTATTATATTCTGTTAGCTTAATGTGAAACAAACACGCCGTAGTAGTTTCATTGTTGGTACTCCTGGTTCCCGCCTGTGAGAACCAGACAAGTTCAGATATGATCAGTATCACCTTACCGCTGTAATGGAGGTAATACGCGAGGAACAATATGCGGCTTTCAAATTCTCAACAAATCCCCAGTTAAGGTGTATACAATGTTACAGGAGGCCTATGGAGAGCCTGTTCTTCTCTACAGCACAGCTCGAAGGTGGTTTAAAATGCTTAAAGAGGGGAGACACTCAATTTCAAAGGAAGCTGCACCCGGTGCTCCAGTTACTGCTCTTACGGAAGACTACATCAACACTGCTGCTGACATTGTGAGAGAGGATCGACGAATTACCTTAAGATCACTTTCTGAAATACTGAACATTTCATTGTGTGCCACCCACACGTTATTGACCGAAATATTACACATGAGACGCGTTTGAGCGCGATGTGTTCCAAGACTGTTGATTCCCAAACAAAAGGACCTTCGCATGCAAGTCTGCATGCAGTTAAAGTTGATGTTAGAGGAAGTTTCTTACAAACGTAATCACTGCTGATGAAACTTGGCTACAACATTTTGATCCTGAGAGCAAACAGCAAAGCTCAATTTGGAAATGCCCTTCATCACCAACCCCGAAAAAGCAAAAGTGTTTGCTTCTGCTGGGAAAGTTATGGTCATCTCATTCTTTGATATTCACGGAATGGTTTATCAGCATGTTGTACCTCTACACAGATCAGTAATTGGACAATACTACAGGGATGTCCTGAAAGCATTGCAAGACCATATCAGACGCAAAAGACCACATTTCCGTGGATCAGGCTGGATGCTGCATCACGATAATACGCGGCCACATATTGCCAATGTTGTTGCTGAATATATTTCAAAAATCGATGTGAAGTGCATCCCTCACCCTCCCTATATCCCGGATTTAGCCCCATGTGACCTTTTCTATTCCCTAACTTGAAGAAACGCCTTCGTGGAAGGCATTGTCCATCATCAGAAGCAGTGGTGAAGGCTGTGGAGGCGAGTTTGAAGGATCTCTCAAAAATGATTTCCAGCGTGTCTTTGAAGACTGGCAGAAACGCTGAAATAAGTGCATTGCATTCAGGGGAGACTATTTTGAGAAGAATTATCAAAATTATTAGCATGAGTAAAGGCACGTTGTCCAAAAAAGAAGAAGAAGAAGAAGAAGAAGAAGAAGAAGAAGAAGAAGAAGAAGAAGAAGAAGAAGAAGAAGAAGAAGAAGAAGAAGAAGAAGAAGAAGCAGAAGTTATCATTGGTAATTATGGATCGATGTTGCACTTTTTACTGTCTTAACAAAGTAATGATAAATAAATCTTTAATGTAAATTTATATTGAGGAATTAATCCTTTTAAATACATTACTCCGCTATATGGGTGATTTTTACTTAATTAGGGCCAACTGAAAAATGCAATGCCATGGCCGGGATTTGAACCATGCGCTCTATCCCCTTGAGCTACCATGACCAACGTGCTTCCCTACATAATGAGCCAATTGGAGAATTTAATGTCAGGACACCACGTCGGCCATGGTAGCTCAAGGGGTTAGAGCGCCTGGAGGGAAACCAGGAGATCCGTGGTTCAAATACCAGCAATGGCATTGAATTTTTCAGTTGGCTCTAGTTTATTAAACAAATATTTGTTTAAACAGTAAATATATTCTGAATTATATGAATATTGTTCTATAATATATCCACTTTCAGTTATTTAGGTACTGATTGTAGAAAAGTAGGTTAGAAACAGAAGTCCTGTAATATGAAAATATAAAAAAATTGTCTAGGGACATAAAATTTGCTGTGATTTGACGCGGGAATCCAACAACAGATCTGCTATGACTGTCCATTCCTTTTTCAGGAGAAAAAAAAAAAGGACATCCCGTTCCGCAGACGTAATAGAGGGAACTAATGTGTTGCCGGGCTGAGTTACTCTTCGCCATTTGTCCTCGTGACTTTTCTGTCCCCAACGGTCAAGTCCCTTTCTTTTTTTCATGCCCATTCCCCCTTTTCCACCCGGTCCTAAATCTGCTTTCTCTCTGGCAGTGAAATAACATTCTTGCTGCGTTCCGCGCACACTTGCAGAGGATCAGGAAGGGAAATGATGGCTCATGAATTATTAATGACTCAATTAGATCCCACTCACACATTCTGTGGTTTGTAGACCTTACCTCTAAATACGTTTTGTCCTTTTTTTGCACCAGCCTACTGTCATGAGAGTAAATGATAGTAGATTCGCCTAAGGGGCAGAACATATCCTCTAATTCTTGTGCCAAGGCGAACTTTGCTTGCCGGTTAAAATGCAAGAAAGAGTAAAAAAAGTTCTTCGCCACATCCTGCTTAAGGATCCCGACAACGAAATTAGATTACGATTATTTAATTTGAGCTGCAGGTTTAATGACATTAAAAGGTCTACAATGTTCGCGAAAGAGGAACTCTTAGAAGAGAGGTTACTTTGCTGCAGGCAGTGATGGCAATTTAACAAAGTGTTTTGGATAGAAGTCGAATGAGTGTCTGCTTGCCGGCAAAGCCGTGCGCTTTCTCCATTAAACACTATTAGAGAAATCAGACTTCCTTCCCCGTCTTATACCCCAAGAACCTTTTTATTCCTTCGAGGAAGTAACTCTACTTCATCCATTCTGACCAACAGGGTGACAC
>CM060952.1:210846711-210852536 GCA_030765055.1 Mantis religiosa
AAAAAAAAAAAAAAAAAAAAAAAAAAAAAAAAAAAAAAAAAAAAAAAAACAGTTTTCCTGGCAAAAGCTTGACAATTTTTTGTTTGGAATGTATTAATGTGAAAAATGCAAAGGTTTTTTATTGAATAATCTCAGTTACGCTTGGTTTAATATTGGTGATGTTCACTCTTAAGTCCGTTGTCAAGTACGTTGGTACGTCTGTTTCTCTTCAATGGCTTGATGTTGCACAACCCTGAAAATGTTTGGTGGTTGGAAAGGGCACAATATACGTCTTTTGGTAGCAAGTTAAACAACCTTCATTCGCTGCTATTATAACGGTGTACTACACTCTCCCAACTGTCACGTTGATTGCAGCTCTCAGCTGTGCCACATTGTTACGATATAGATGTATAAGAAATGCTAACTAAAACAAGTGTAATTCGGCAAAGAGCAGATAAGTCACTTAGTAAATCCAAATATGCATGTAAAATGGTTAGAAAGGGTGTTTGGTTCAATTCTAGAAAGCAGAATGCTATATGGAATAGAAATATGGGGGTCAGATGAAGAATGGGAAGCGATAAATGTTATAAATATACTATTTTGTAGACTCGTTTTAAGTTTACCTAGATCTTCACCAAATGAGGCGGCTTTAATAGAATTAAGATTAGATTACAAATGCAAGGTGATGGAAATAACACTGAAATATTGGTTTAGAGTATGGAATTTAGATGATGAAAATATTGTTAAACAGTGTTTGGTAGCACAAACAAGAATAAAGGGGAGAGAGACTTGGATATATATAATTCAAAAGATTTTACAGAAAATAGGTTTGGGTTCATTATCGTCAGATAGGGAAGAATAGAACAGGGATTCTGGAAAGAAGTAAAAACAAGAATTGAAGATATTGAAAAACAAGAATTACGGACTAATCTTAATTACAAAAGATCTCTGAAATTATATAAAACACTGAAAAGCGATTGGCACAGAGAAAAATATATTGACATCTGTGATAAAGTAGGAAGAGAAGGTTTGGCATGGTTTAGAACAGGAGTAATATACTTAAGGGGTATAAGCAATGGATATATTAAGGGAAGATGTTCAATTTGTGAAAAAGAAGATAGTACTTGACATTATATTTTTGATTGTCCAAATACAAAATATTGGAGAGATGAATTTCCTTTGCATAAGTGGGAAACATATCAAATGTAATAAGAGGCAAAAGAATCTTGAATCTAAGTTCAGAATAAAACATAAAAAACTGGGAAAATTTATTGGTAAGGTAAGACAAAAATGGCTTTAGAAAACAGGAAATACAAATGAGAACAATTAGGGAAACTAGATAAGGTATAAAGGGAAACAAAGACATCGATCCCAAGTTTTAAATGCTCCATTATATACACAACCTGGGTTAACTATAATGGGAAATGGGAATATGCAACTCCAAAATAAGCAATATGTAAGATATTGTGTTTATGGTATTGTGACTTTGTGGGTTCGTGAAATTAAAAGTCCAGTTGCACAAACTCAAAATGTTCTTTATTTCCACCGAATTACAGTTGGAACACTTGCCGATTACATAGAATTACGTAGCGCACACAATCACAATCCACCAGTTGGTCTGCCACAGGTCCACTCCACACTCGCAATTACATACAACTGTTCCGATACACGTATGCAGTCTTCCAGTCCTTTCGCTAGCACGGAGCTCTTCACGGCTGCTCACCAACAAATGAACTGATTCGTCCACTGCAGCCCTTATATAGGAAGGTCGCTGTTTCTGGAAGCTTCGCGGCTCGGAACAACGTCTCGATTGTTCCAGACGTCAGGGGGAGGGGAAACAGAAGCTACAGTAGCTAATGATGCTTTTCCAACCATGCCTCACAGTGAACGCTACAAGATAAATGGGTCGGCGTGGTCTGAATGACTCCTGTCGCCAACCCAGCTGCCAGTCGGTCATGCCTTCCAATAATTGGGTGACAATATACTAATTATGTTATATATGTATGCTAGATATTGTAAAAAGAAATTGGAAATAAACTAAACTAAATTACACACTTAGTAAATACAATTCTACGTTTACTATAGTTATAATTCAACATTATAACTTCACTTAAGGGATCCCCTCGCGGACCCCGGGGGATCTGTGGACCACACTTTGAGAATCACTGCTTTAGAGTATTCCATAACGATGAACAAAGAAAGCCAGGGAAGCGAATTTATTAAAACCAAATATTTTCCGAATTATGGTCCATCAAAGTTTCAATTGGGTTCAAAATAGACTCGAACATCTATTGAAGGATAAACTTTTCATCACAGAAAACGGCATACACGATGCTTTTTTCCTTATGGTGAATTAAATTGCTACTAAACATCGTCGCACATTCGTAACGAACCTATGCACAATTTCTAACTGTAGAAGAATAACCAGATGTCTGTATTATGTTGTAATGAGAGACTCTTGTCAGATATAATCACTACGTTCACTTTGACATGCTAGCCTTAGGCTGTCTGCCCGAGGCGTCCCCATGGATGTGGAGTTTGTCTCTTCAGCGCTTTTGAATAGTGTCTTACAAAATGATTCTCCACTATAGAAATGGGTTATAGGTATTTTTTTAATGCTTGCCTGTTGAAAATATGCGACTGAATTTAAACAACCTTTTACCACATATCCATATTTCATGCACTGACATTCTTAATAAGGTAATGCACATGCAGGTGTTTGTTCCGGAAAGTGACCAAAATGTTGAATATTGAGTAGTAGTACATAGATACAAGTGACAAAATAAGCTTATTCAGAATGGAGACATTTTATATAAATTAACGTTCTTCAATAATTGATTAATCTTTTTACCAAGCGTGTATCCAAAATAATGTCTCCAATTTTAATACAAATTACATCTTTATTACCAATGAATGATACGTTGATGGAAAGGCGAAACTTACAGCTATTTTTCAACGTAGTCACCATTGCGATCGAGGCACTTTTGTATGCGCTGTGGCAGTTTTTGTATACCCTTGTCATAGCACTCGCCCGCCAAGTTGCGCAGGTAAAGCTGAACCTCGTTTTTCAAATCATCGTCGATCTGGAAATGTGTTCCACCCAGGTGTGAAGGAAACAGATGATAATCACTAGGTGCTAAGTCTAGACTGTAGGGGGGATGGGTGAGGATGTCCTATCCCAATTAAGCCAGGAGATCAGGCATTGCATATGCAGAATGGGGACCCACCTCGCACACACCTTACGATAATGCAAATGTTTGGTCAAAATTTTGTCAGTCCTAGTCTTACTGACTTCAGGGATAAGTTCGCACTACTCACGAACTATCACACGCCAATCTTTAAGCATTTCTTGCTCCACTTTTGCAATTGTTTCGGCTAATACCCAAGGCCGACCATAACGCTGTTCGTCATGGACGTCTGTACGTCCGTCTTTGAACTCTCTGATCCACTTTCGTAAGTTTTTGACGTCCATACACTGTGACCCATAGACTTCGCATAACTGACGAACAGGGGCGGTTCCTCCATAAGGTTGCAGGTTTGCGCTACACTCACTGATTCTGAATATACAACAGGTGCATATTGCACATTAAAGCTGTACTTGTTTGCATTGTTTTATATACAAACATGTTTCAATTACGCTTATCGTCTCTAGCTGCCCATGACCGCAGAAGTCGAAATAAACAGTGATTAGCTGTAGGAGCCGCAGGTTTGCAGCGAAGAGTTAACCTAAGATTTCGCCGAAATGTAGGTTTTCTGAGGGGTTTTCGGAAAGGTGAAGAGATGGGAGTGGCTTCTTATACATTGCTTAAATGGAGGTTTATAAACCTAGCTCCTCCTACTCCTAGCAACGGCTATAGCGTGACCTTCAGGCTTAGCTTCTGTGTGCTCTGCTTTTCGAACACAGGGAGAATTTAATTAAATGCATGGAGGTTATTCAGAAGAGAGCTCTGTTAAACAACAACGCCACACTTGTTCAGGCTTCTGGGTTTATGGCCACTTTGAAAGATTATAATTTTGTATTCTGGCTGTCTTTCTTCTACAAGATCATGCCACATGTGGACATTTTCTACAATCAGCTGCAGAAACGAGACTGCAATGCAACATTTGCCATCACCCAGCTAAACGCATTTAAAAGGGAAGTGCAAAAGGTAAGATATAGCGTGGATATCGAGGAACACGAAGAAACTGCAATTAAGAGGAGAAGAATAGAAGATCATGATGTGAAAAGAAGAGAAGCTCTTGAAGTATGTGACATTCTTAGAGAAGCAAAGGACAGATTTAGCTTCACGGGGCATCTGGTAGCCTCAACTTTGTTTCATGAAGAAAATTTCTAAGACATTTCCAGAGGATTCGCTTAGAGAAACAATAAGGTTCTATCCTTTTATCATTGGAACAAAAATTCGTGGAGAACTGACTGTAATTTACAGTTGAGAGGAATTTCGTGGAATGTCCGGCGCTTTGTACTTGATAGACTTCATTAAGAAAAACAATATATGTACTACATTCAGCGAATATGTCAAACTCCTGCGAGTGCTGTTAACTATGCCAATGTCTACCGCTGAAGCAGAATGCTGTTTCTCAACTTTAAAAAGAATAAAAACTTTCCTTAGGAACACAATGTCACAGGACCGATTGTCAGCATTAGCAATGCTTTCAATTGAGAGAGAGTTTGTTAAGAAGATCAGCGACTTCAACGCAAAAGTTATCGATAGATTCGCCAGGTCTAAGGAGAGTAGAGCAGAGAATCTGTATAAATAGGTGAGTCATTACTACTCTGTATTTTATTTTTCATTTGTGTACCACCAATAATTTAACCCACCAGGAGCCACTGCTGACGATGGATTTCAGTGAGGGCAGTGCCCTTGGCAGTCAAAAAAAAAAAAAAAAAAAAAAAAAAAAAAAAAAAAAAAAAAAAAAACAGATCAGTGCACATAACTCGCACTTGGCGGTGGAAGTGATAGGAAGCTCCATCGCAAACGGCTGTCCAGCCAAGACTAATGGTAGCAACGTGTTCGTTGTGATGCGAATTTGAAGGAGTGAAACCAAGCTACACGCTAGTGTTACCGGATCTCGCGTAATAGCGTACTTGAAGGCCCCAACGCCTCGTATTTAACCAGTAACTGGTGAGGTTGTGTGTCAGATACGTAGCTAAAACTTCGATACGCCACTGCTACCAGAGGGTTGTGATTAAGTCTTTGTTCGTTCCTGAGCTACGTTGAGGTGTAGTAGTCAACAGAGCGGTGTGTTGCTTTATCTTATCCGTGATTGTTATAAATTCTGGGTATTCCTAAACCAACCTCACCTGTTGCGTAACTTTTTTACGATACTCTCACTTTGCGTTTTATAGGTAGTATGGCATCTAGCCGGTTATCTGTCTAACGTAGTAACCCCGGATGCAGTTTTCTTTAAAGTGGTCAGCTTTCTTACGCAATTCGTTATTGTTTGAAATTCAACGTCTGTCAGTTTAAAAATATTATTTCTGTTTGCAACATAATTTGAGCCCACATTAATTCTATTGGATTGTTCTAGCAGTAGTAAGGGGCAAGGTGGATCGCCTCTCATTGATCCAGCTGATACACTTTTTCATGGAAGAGTAACTGAATAATACTGCTTTGAACTCTCTAGAGTAAATAGAGATTACGAACCATTCATAAACAAAGATATAATGTGACCAGACACGTTCTGACAGACCAGCAGGAAGTGTATTGTTTCCTCTCATCGAATTTAACAAACAACTTGGCTTATTCAAAGTACATATTTCTTTTATCACTTCATGTCAAATGTTTACGTTTCAGTTCTGAGTAATTTCAAATATACCTTCACACAAATATACCAACCAATAATGA